>PNEQ01013293.1:95760-115467 GCA_003012365.1 Medauroidea extradentata
TTTTTTTTTTTTTTTTTTTTTTTTTTTTTTTTTTTTTTTTTTTTTTTTTTTTTTTTTTTTTTTTTTTTTTTTTTTTTTTTTTTTTTTTTTTTTTTTTTTTTTTTTTTTTTTTTTTTTTTTTTTTTTAGGAAAGCTATCACTGTTACAGACGTACTTCAAAGAGATAAGTTAAGTAAACTGTGGTGAGAGGACCAAAAAGATGTTTTCTAGGCGTCCATCCTCCGTTGAGAAAAAAAACACTCTAAGTGAGAAAAAGAAGATAGAACCAACACAGGAGCGAATCTAAGGTTCCATGTTGTAGTTGTAATCTAGATTTAAATGTTTGTTATTAATAGTTGAGTGAGAACTCTGTTTCAGCAAAACCATGTGTTGTAGTGAAAATTTTGATTAAAACCATACAAAAAGTTCGGAAGTAAATGCGAGAAACAGATTCCCCGTTGTATCGGAGACGAACGGCCATTGGTTGTATTTTTGGCGCGTTTTCTAGGAAAGACTTTGCCTTTGTGAGCTTGCTAGTGATACTCGTGGGGAGGATGCGTAGGTGGTGTATTATCAGTTCTCTGGGACTTGAAATTCGCGAGAATTTTGCGCTACTTGAAGTTGTGCTCCAGCAGCTAACCTTGCAGTGGAGACTATCTGGAAGGAAGGTAAGTTAAGAGGGATTTACAACGATCCGTCGCGCCCGTCTGTCCGTCAACCGTCCGTCGATCACGTGACTTACAGCCAATCAGGTGTCGGGAATAATTCTATCCGCCCGTACGTCGAAAGCTTCCAAGATTTAACTTTTTACGGACGGACGGGTGAAATTGCAGCCTTCTAAAGATGGCGACGATCATTTTAACTATTTATTTGAGTAAAAAGTCTGTCATTTTTCTATTCATTTGTTAAATTCTATTTTAAATTACGATAGGGATAGCTTTGGCATTCGGGAAAAATTAAACCACCAACCGAAATTATATTTTACATAATGCTTACTCACATTTCACCACAAGTAATTTAATTAGTAAATATTTATACTCGTTAAATTTCTTTGTGGCGAAGAACAGTGTTTGAAAGTATAAGCAGCTTTAGATTGAGTATAAAGCTGTAAAAATAAATAATATATTAAAGGGAATTTTTATATTACAGAGATGTTTTCTGTTTGTACATTGGTAGCATTGCAAATTAAAGGAATAACAACGGACGGCTGACGCGTTTTTGTAAATCGCTAGTATTTCTGACGGACGCAACAGGCCAAAAAATTGGCGAACGGACGGATGACGGGCAGACGCGACGGATCGCTGTAAATCCCCCTTTAGCTTTACGCCGTATCGACGGCGAGGTTATTTGAGACCACAACACAGTTTGACACATTGCCAGTAACTGGGAGAGGAAGCAGTTAAGGCCTTTGCTAGAAAAATTCATCCTAGAATTACACTGAAACGATTTTGGGAAACCATAGCAAACCTAAATCAGGATGGCCGGAGATGCGTGGATTGAACCCGGCTCCTCTCGTTTGCAGTCTAACGAGATACCGTCCCGCCACCTCGCTCTGTGTGACTGACAATTGAGTTATTCACTCGAACAAGGTTGCAATCAACAAGCTGAAGCGGTTACAGTCGAGCAAATAATTTTCTTGTATTGATTGTTGTTCTACTCGTAATTAAACTCACACACATGCAGTGTTAAAAACTGTTTTTGCAAACGACACGCTACACTGTAACTAATTTTTGTAAAAAAAAAATTACAAGGCGTTTTTTTTAGTATTACAAATCTTTTTTAAATGTTCAAGACGTTGCTTGTAAAATAATTTGTTTGTAAAGTTACAAAACGTAGGATAAAATTTGTAGCCTTTCAAAATCATAGGTTTGTCTGAACTTCGATAGTTATACTCAATTATAGTGGGATTAGTTCACTGTACATGCACATTCCAATTCGTAAATTTACTAATAGTGATTAGCTGTGAACGCTTACAACAAAGTTACCTGAGTTGGTCATTAGTTTCAGGACTGTCTCTGTGCATTCACATTAGCTCATTGATCATATATTTAAGTAATTTTATTCCCATGAATTTCGTGTACGTATTTTTGTATAACTGAATAATTATATCAGCATTCGTTCATATACAGTTTTACTGGTATGTCAAAATCCTACGTAAAATGATACGTAATTATTTGCAGGAGGAGCTAGCTTTTGGATTTTTTTACTATGTCACAACAATATTCCACGTAAATCCCATCCTCCGAAAAATGTTTTTTTTTTACTGTCGCAAAAAAAAAATATCATTACATTATGAGTAAATATTTTGTTCAAATACCGCAACCTCTAGTGTTTCCACACTACTCGTATGATTATCTTGCAGTAGTTGCATAGATGCAGATGATTTCTTCTGTCACATGTCACAAGCTTATTAGTTTGATTTAAAACACTCTCGAGACGCAATAGAATTATCAGTAAGAAGCAGATAATTAATACGTATAAGAAATAATTAGACTGCGCAAATAAATAAAAATACTTGGGTAACTTGCTTTCACTTACTTCTGACTGA
This sequence comes from Medauroidea extradentata, assembly GCA_003012365.1. Lineage (NCBI taxonomy): Eukaryota > Metazoa > Arthropoda > Insecta > Phasmatodea > Phasmatidae > Medauroidea > Medauroidea extradentata. The sequence goes on from PNEQ01013293.1 coordinate 98,288, forward strand.
ATATGTTAGAAATAATTGCAGTAACTGTTTTGTGACAGAAGTGGTAGTTGTTATACAAGCTTACAATAAAACTAGAAAACTGTATTTTTTGGCATTTTTTCATGACTACTGCCTATTGGCACTGGAGTTTGTGTCGGTTATAGTTGTTCGGTTTATATAACGTTACGACAGACAGAATACAGAAATATTACTTACACACGTCAATTTTGAATTGTTACTGTTTAGTTAGATTTACTTGGATAACATAAAATCGTTTTATACACAAACATTTCTTTGAAGTCTTTGCGATACTTGCAACGAGCACATACAATTTCCATTTTTTTGGCTGTTTAGCTTAATTAATGATTAGAAATGTATTTCGAGAACAATTTGCAGTTTACCTTTGTTGTTCTCTTCCGTCGCAGTCTTTCGTTTATCACAAAGAATGTGTTTGCTGAAACGGTCTCCTATTCGTTGCTATTAATTTTCAGCGAGCTTTAATTTATAACTGATAACATATTTGGCTTATTCCCAGTATTTGCGTGTACACGATTCATAGAAGCAAATTTTTGGTCATTGTTTAAATTAAAGTCACATTGTATGATCTTTTAGAGGCATTGACTCTACCAATGTTTGTGATTAATGAAACAACTAAGAAAAATATATTAGTTATGCACAGAGACATGCGAAATTCGCGTTATTTTCTGACAGCCGACTAGACTCCAAGTAACTATGGTTCATTAGACGTCTCCCGCTGGGCGATATTGTCGTGACTTGCCGCGGAGAATGCTTACACGGTAGAGAGGCCAATCTCTGTAAAGACGTAACACACGTAAATGACAACACATAAAAGTTCGTGGCCAATTGATCGCAGATTATGCTCTGTTATGTATAGGAAAGTGAAGTTCAGTCTGCTATAAAATGATAACGCGAATTTTTCGTGTCTCTAGTTATGAAATATATCAGCCATAGATGGAAAAAGATGAAAAAGTATTATTACCCAAACAATTGTAAATGTGGGCCACGTTAATGGTCAAAATGAAGCCTGGAATTTTTAAAAATATTATTGTTGAACGTTTGAGATATTTGAAAATACCACACGTCATATGAGCTATATATCAGAAGCTACTGTTCCAGCGTAGGGTGATATTTTGCTGGAGAATTGTCTCAAACTGATCATAAACATACACAAATAATATACTCTTTAAAATGTGTTTCATTTTGCCATAATCAATTCTCCTTGCGTGTCGTCTTGGTGAGGATATTTACGTGCTGCTTGCCAAAGAATGGCACAACTTAAATAACATGTTTGTCCATGATTTCTTTAAAGGTTTAATGCTTACACAGACGACTCCTTCTACAACATTTCTTGCCTACGTTGAATGCAAATGCTCATTTGCGAAAAATCTTGTAAAAAATAATGGCAAACGATTCTTATTCTTTCCGACACTTAAATACTCCTGATATCTGCCTATCGTCTTTGTGATCCTGCTTTGTAGGAGTGCGCCCGTCGTGTTTTCTCTCGTTTTAACTATACTTAATTTTTCTACCTCGAAATAATTGCCACGACGCCTAGATGACAGACCCGTTAGCATTACAACTTCTAGTTTTACGGTGCAGTTTTCGTAATTAAATCCTTGTCAATATGTGTTTTATGCACACAAGAATGAAGGAAACTAATGGAAAATTGCCCATTTTATTAAAAATAATGCAAATAATTTAAATATTTACGCTTAAGATAAATTTTATTGGTGCGTTCTTGTTTTCAGAGTCACTGTCACCATTGAAATACGTCTTGTATGTTTCATGAGTTTTGCCGTAGAAATAATTTCTTAGACATTGTAAAAAGTTATCCATAAGTAAATATTTTTTCTTATTATTTAAAATATATAGTTAAATAACTCGGGGGCAGATGTCAGCTGAGGGAAGATGCCAGTCATTCAGTTTTTTTTACGTTTTGTTAAGTACTTCAGGTATAAAAAAACTTAAAGATCATTACTGTCTTAAAAAAATATCCAACGAAAATAGTAACCTACCGTAATAATTTTTCTTACACATTTATTCAAACATTTGTACTTTAAATCTCTTTAAGTGTTCCACCTACCCCTGAATTACCTTAATATTTAGGCTATAAATACTGTAACTCTCACTACAAATTGTTCTTTACTTTTGCAATACTCGTGTGAAATTGAATTGTTTCGACTGTTAGACAAGGACTGTAGGTAAGTCAGTTAGGCTTACTATCTCGTCTTCAAATACGAACCCACTGGCTCAAACTGAGAGAAATCAGCCCAGAATTTGTATGTAGTGATTCTAGAAAATTACGGGAGACCGAAATCGAAATTACGGGACATGATATCGAACCCAGGTACTTCCAAATGCGAGTCTAGTACTTTGCCACTGCACCACCGTGCTCGGTTTAGTAGAAACAGCTTATAAAGATAACTGTACTAATAAGACACTCTTTTAAGATATTGTAAGAAATTTGTTACCTACTTAAGGGGTATCAGTACCCGCCATTTAGGATTAATGGAACTTCTGCGTTTAATTTGGCCAACTAATTTTGTATAATTTTTTAAGCCACGACGAGGCAGAGTGAATAAATAGTTTCTTACATTGCGTACTGTTATGAGCCACACGTGATTAACTAAGCATTTTCGAAGATCATTCTTCATAGAATAGTAATTAAAAATATTATTAATTGTGACCTCAAATGTAAAATTTTTAGTTAAATACAATCTACACACATTGTATGTTTGTTTACATTAAAATGTGACCGGAAATTGTAAATAATCTAAAAAAGAAAAAGGTTACTATAGTTTTAAAAGTGATCAATTTATCCCGAACCACCTATACATTTCTTGATTATTATTGATTACACTATACCTGTGACTATCAGTAACAAAAATAGTTTCTTCCTTCCGTAGGTTATTAGTAAAAAAATTAATAAAAGTAGTGAAGTGGTAATAATTTGATAATGCTTAAGAAGGTAATAGTTGTATCAAGTTGTACGGTAAGTTTTTAATAAATGTCATTGTATGGAACTTCAACAAAAATTTAATAATTTTAAGGTGGCTGGCACTGATCCTCCTTAAAAATTTTGTTCTACGATCTTTTGATACGTGAACTTTGGGTGCGATGTTTTTCTCTGCGTTGTTTTAAATCACAGTCCTTAAAAAATTGTCTGCTAAGATTTTGTGCGAATAGTTTGTGGTTCCGCTATCCATAAACGGTCAGTGCACCTGGGACTTCGCTTAAAATAATCGAGCGAGACGGGTTGTTAAAAACGGAGAGCTTTTGAATGCCTCGGATATCTAGACCCTTGGGGCTCGTGGGAGGGAAGTGCGACAGTAAAGCCAAAGGGAGTAATGCTTAAGGAAAGAGCCTCGAGAAATCCCAACCGACCGTAGCCAATGTCCGATACGTTTACCGCATGCGAAAAGGCGGGTTTGACGGCGCCGGGAATCGATATTAGGTTCATCGCGGCGAGAGGCGTCACATCCCCAATTTTGAAAAAAAATAATTAGGAGAGACAGTTTTGTTAACTATTATGTGTGGTACTCTACTAATAATTCGACGATTTGGAAATGGAAATGGAAGCTCTAGTGTTGAAAGTTATTTTTTTAACTGAGCTTTAAAACCATCTTACGAAAGTATTTTATTCCATTATCCGGTTGTCCTAAAATACTTCTTGTAAGACTGTTTCTAAACTGAGAGCCTTAAAGCATTATTTACTAAGACTATCTACTGTCGCAAAGCTGGTTGATTCATAACATCGAAAACATTAAACTGTGGTTCAGCGTTTTGGTAAGATAATAACGCCTACTTTGCATTGCTGGGCCCTTACGTTGACGTTTGAGCCAATATCAGAAATGTAGAACTGAACTGATCAAACTGAGACACTCTGGCATTGAGGTCTGTTTACATGAACTTTTTCTACAGAATCAAAACTTTAAAAAAATTGATATTTCGGTATAAAGTTTTTCCTATAACTCTGTCAGAGGGATTAAAAAAATTGTCATAATCAGTTCACCTTGCGTGTCGTCTTGGTGGGGATATTTACGTGTTACTTTACATTTTCTGAAAGCCACGCACATCTGAAGATTTTATAGGTACCCCCAATACAAACAAAAACGACATTGTTGGCTTTGGGAAGTATTTTGTTTTACCCGACGTTCTATGACTTCTAAATTTAAGCATGTGTCAGTTTTCTTCTTGCAGTGACTTTCTTTATGCTACACGTTAAGAGTTGTAAACATTATTTCATGTACATATTATAATACATAAAATTCACACGTGGTTGACTGTTATAAAATTACATTCTGATAATTTTTATATGAAACCTGAGCACACTCTTTTGCAAACCTTACATTTATTAAGATGTTTGTATTTCGTGGAATCAGTCAGAAAACAAATCTAGCATTCAAAGTGAATTTTGTAGTTGCGGTAGAAAATGTTTTAAGCTCATCTCTACTTTTCCAGCATTGCTAAAAACGTATCGTGCTTATAATTACTCATTTCTGACCAAATATTGATTACTGTTTTCTGTTATCATGGAACCTAACCTCCACTGACATGAAAATTTATTTTGTGTAACGGCAAATGTTGTTTATTTTTAAATTTAAAGTTACGTTGATTAACGAGGACCTGCAACTCAAGCTAACTTAATCGTTACTTCAACAGAACTCGTAAAAGACGTTAATATCCAAATCGAGATTAAAGTGAACATTAAACGCTAACAAGAACTTCAGCACGAAGACATAAAAGTGGACTTCATGGATTGAAAATTTTTTGTACGGTATTTTAACCCAACCACCGAGTTTTGAATGGACTGATTCTTAACGACGTTTTTCTTTAGAAGTCTGTGAGACAGAAGTTTTGGTTGAAACTTGTGTAATTACTTAATGCGTTAATTATTGAGTTTGTCGGTGTTGCAGAGATTCACCATGACGTTTCACAAATGCTAGTTTTAGTGTTAGGGCCTATAGTTCTTCCTTACTGAAGGACATGTATAGTATTTAGTTGATTTTATTTGTGAGGCTAGTAAGGCATATCTAGAGCCCGCGATTTTTGGTGAAAATAATTCTGCAATACTTTGTTTCAATGCCTCACTTGCACATCTACAACTCTTTTTTGGTTATTGACAGAATGTATTATTGTTAGAGGTACGTAAATTTCGCGGATTCATCTGGCAGCAGCCTAAACTTCTCAGTCCTATACATCCACTGGCCACAATCGATTATATATAGCCTTATAACCGTACAAGCAGGTAGCAAGCGATAGCACTTAGCATTATTTCCTTATTTACAATTGGCTTGCAGTAGTCAAACGCGTTTCGTTACAGCCGCCAGCAAGTCACAGACATGACAATGAAGTATACATAATTGGCGTTCAACCTGACCTGGAATGTATCTGCGAAATTTACGTACCTCTAATTATTGTACAGACGTGGCTCATTTGACTGTGCCAACAGAAACAAGGTTACTGCGACACCACACGTCTGTGATTTGCGGGTAGAATCTTAGACGCTTAGAGTTAAAAAAAGCCAATAACTGACCATAGAGCAGAGTTGAAAATGTGCACATAAGACATTGAAACAAACTATTTCAGAATTCTTTTCACCAAACAATCGTGGACTCTAGGAATATCACAAATTACAGCTGAATTTTTATTTTCAAACTTTAAGTTTAAGTATCCGGACCTCCAAAACATCGACAATTTCTATCGCGATGAACACAACCGGACAAAACAACTGTAAATCGTTAGGAAAATAATATTAGGTACGTCAATGGCTTGCCATTACAAAACCAACTCCATATCACGGCGATCGGGTTTGAATATCCGACAAAACCGAGACTAGATTTTTTTCGTATGTGGGAAACGCAGTAGACTCTGGCAGTTACATACGAAATTCCTATGGCTCACGTTTCCTATCCGATCTAATAGTGTCTACATACTTACATACCACATTACTTCAAACGTTTTAGAAGAATTTGTTAACTACTAAAAAGTTCTTACGACATAACATATTACAAAGACACGTCACTAGCTAGAACACATACGGATGGAGAAAGATAAATGAAAGGTTTAGTCAACTGCTAAATCATTTCCTGGAGATCTTAATATATAAAATGAAGTGTCCTGACTGATATACTCATTCACTCACTCACTCACTCACTCATCAACGCACAGCCCAAACCGCTGGACTTAGAAACATGCCCCGTAGGCACCCACTAAGAATATATTTTTTGAAAATAGATAATTGGGGGGTGAAAAGGGGTGAAATGTGTTTTCAAAGGATCCCTGATATCTCATTAACCGAGAATGCTATCATAACTTTTTTAACTCCATAATATTACCCAAACAAATTCATATTTGCGAATTTTTCAATTTTGTGAAATTCGAAAATTAACGGGGTGACAAGCCGTAAAATGTGTTTTTCATTAATATGTGATTTATCCTAAACCATTTAAGTTATTGAGGTGAAGTTTTATTTAAAATGATGCTTATGTATGTATCTAAAAAGAGTTTTTAGAATTTTCCGAAATTCATCCTTGAAAGCTCTTAAAAATATTTAAACGTGTTTGTAATTAAACCCACTTATTTCCTAAGCCAGTGGAAATATTGAAATAGTTTTTGTTTTAAAATAAATCTTACGTAAAGATCAAAAAATTAATTTTAGGATTTTTCGAAATTCGTCCTCGAAATCTGTTAAAACAATAAAATGTGTCAAATGATCATGTGTACCGTTTATACCCGTTGAGATATAGAAAAGATTTTTTAATAAGAACGAAGCTTATGTAAATATCTACACACAAAAATTCAGAATTTTACGAAATTTGAAAATTAGGATGTGAAAAGCAGTAAAATGTTACAGTCTCCCGAAAAAAGAGAATGATCGCGGAGAAATAATTCAACAATTGTTTCCTTTTGCCAACCTACTCATAAATAAAACCTCTGTGGACTGTAGCCTGTACATACGAAAGAATTATACGGCCTGCCTTTAAGCATTCACTCAGGTATTGTATAAAGTTTGTGGTGTGGAAAGGGTAGGGTTACGGGTTCGTATCCCGTGCAAGACTTTGCGATGGGAATTACTATGACATTATGCGAGCATATTGCGCGCGCTCTTTACACTGAGCTAAGACAATTTATAGTTCACTGTTATTGAGTACGCTAGCTGTTAAATGCCTTCATCACATATCTTAACCAGAGTTACTTTAACATTACATAATTTCACGCGGGCAAAGCTACAGCCGGGCAGCTATTTAATTGAGAATTTAAAGATGAATTAAAAACAAAGATGTTCTGCAATTAAAGTACGCTCAGTGAAGTAGACTTGATAAAGCTGTTCGTATTTGTTGTTTTAAAGATATACAGAGAATATAGTAACACCATCAATTAATGCGGAATTAAAAGTTAGTTACTGTTTTCTCTAGTACACGCAGGCGAAGCTGCAAATGACAGCTAGTTTTAAATATTACTTCGCGTGAAGTTTTGAGTAGAAAGTGTAGCCATTATTCCATAATAATATTGAGGTACGTTGGAGTGTGCTACTCAATGTCTTGTCGACAGCAAGACCGTTATTAAATGGAAACACTAGCTAAGAAATAATGAAAATGGGAAATCAATCAGCATTAGCCTACAGCTTATAACCATTATAGCATAATCAATAAGTGATTCCGGAAAATTAAAAAAAGTTCGAAATTAGGAACTGGTTGTTAAAATTACCAAGGAATTTTACAGTAAAATTTTACTGAGAGTGTTTATCGTCCAGCTATCCTAGAGTGAAAAATTATTGGTTCAATGTTTCTTCTTTAACCAACATTTAGTACTTAATTAGTTTAAGAAACTACTTCTGGCTTTAAAGATAGTACAAAGTTGGATTCGAAACATTACAGTGACAATTTAATGTCAATTCATAACGCACAAATTTGAACCAAACGTTGTGTACAGGCACTAATTAATATTACAGCAAATGTTAAGGTTTGCTCTATATTTCATTGCCATTTTGGTAAGAATCAAAAGTCTCTTATCAAGTTCATGGGAACAATCAACTGACTGTAAATAAATATATTAAATATATTGAATTAAAAAAAAAGCAGTTTTATTTGAAACATTGGTTATCTCTTCTTGCTTTCACATAATTCGCATATTTTCGTGCCACATTTTAATATGAACAAATTACATTAGGTCCAAGTAACAGTCAAAGGTTATATATATATATATATATATATATATATATATATGTGTGTGTGTGTGTGTGTGTGTGTGTTTAACAATTTGTACAGCATTCAAAATATAGAGTCTGTGGTCACGGTGAAAATTATTAATTACTATTCTAGCTGAGACGGTGTTCAAAAATTCTCACTTTATTGCGAACCAACTACAGTAAATATTTGCACGTTATCGGCGATTGGTCTGATCTTCATCCCTGAGAAGTTGCATATCGTAGGGACTGGAAAGTGTCGCGAATGCAATGACCTGCATGATAAAATCAACTCTCGTATGCATACTCAAGCCCCGAACATTAGTCAACTAGTTGTAACTCAGTGGAACAGTAGACAATGAACGAATAGATGATGCTTGAGTATACGCAGTAAAATGGATTCTAGCCTGCAGGTCATTGAATTCGCGAAATTTTCCTGTCCCTATGCATAAATGTTTAGTGAAGTCCAAACTAGTGAAAGAGAAAATCATGAATGTCTTGGAACTTGCTTGCGAATCATATAAAATAAATCTGTATGCATGAGATTTCCGTTCGTGCATTAAATCGTTATATTTAACGTTTGACGCGATGCCCAATAATTCAATTTAAAATATCTTACGTTATGACTCAATCATTATTTCGGCATCACAGATAAATATTTTAAAGGAAAATTTTTATTTGTATTCAAATCATCGCGTAAATTATATGACTGAAATTTCGGCGTAGTAGCTAGAGCACTCGTCTACTACTATGGAAATTCGAGTTCGATTCCCTGTGAAGCCGTCCCCGGATTTTCGCATGTGGTAATTATTTCGGACGATGCCGCTGGTCGACGGGTTTTCTCGGGGATCTCCCGCTTCCTTCACCACCCCCCTTTCGTGGCGATGCTCCATACTCACAGCGCTAAAGACCTAAACGAAAAGTGCTGACCTAACCCTCATTACTTCCTTTAAATAAGATACTTTATTTGTTGTTATATGTTTCTTAACATAGCTTTAATGCGAAAAAACGGGATGAACTATTTATTTAAGTAAATTGTTAATGTATAACGTATTCAGATATACGTATACATACATGCACAATTGTATGAGTTCTACATCTCGCTTGAATTTAGTCACTGAGCAATATTATTTTGGGAAATGAATATTTGCAATTTCACCGCAGGCCTTTATATTTGGTATATACTGTAGTGATGCACGCAGCATATGAATAACCCCTCACATTTGCCCTTCTGGTGTCCAGCCTAATATTAGTATTTCTGTTGTAAGAGCAAATCTGTGCGGAGTGCGAGATAACCATTTACCGTAACTTTTTTTGCGGCAGTGCTGTGCTAATACGAGCGATCCATCGCCCTGACCGAGCCCTCGGGGCGCGCGGGCGAATAATCTGCCGTGGCAGCGTGGCTTATGGCCGAGGCCACGTCACAAACAATTAGTAGTGATGTGGGTAGTCTAACCCTGGGGCTACTTACTGCTTGCTCTCTCCTGTACTCTTTACCGCTCTCTCTCTCTCACTTTTACCAACCTTCCCCCGACTACCACCGTCCACGTCACCTCATCAAACCGCCCTATCCAGCCCTGATTGATAGCCCGAGGAGCTGTATCTCGCCGAATTCCACGGGTTTCCACTCTTCGTGCTGGATAACACCGAGTGCTTCCGAATGAATAAGCAGTGTTGACACTTGTGACTTATCACTGACTAGTGAACAGTGTTTACACTGAAATTATTGCTAAACACAGTTTTAATAACGGACGGTGTATGTTAACACTTGCATGGATTTTGCAACATAAATTTTGGTAAAACGTTTTGTTGGGAAATGGTGCTTTTACAATTATTACATATTAACGACTATTAAACATGGAATAAATGTATACTTTTTTTTTTTTTTTTTTGCTTTTATAGAATTAGCAATGCTATCTGTCCCCCAGCATTTGATCATTTCATACTCTCGTGTATATTTATTTAAACCTATTCTTTTTCTTTTACTAGCCAGGATTATATGATTATATCTGCATAAAGTAAGTCTGACTATTATATAAACACCCAGCCACAACTGTTGGCCGGAGAGTCATACCACAAATTAATTTATTTACTTGACTACGTATGCGCCAATCATGGACAATGCTGGTCTACTAAAATTAGTTCATGCATCAGTGTAGGGGCGTCCCACGATTTTCTATTTGAAACTAAATTGTGAAATACATGATAAAACAAAACACAAAATACATCTCTCACAATGGACTGTTATTATTAATATCGCTGACAGAGGGACTGCTTAGCGTTAATATACAGAATAACTGAAGGTATTACTGTCACGTTTGTTACCTGATTGCTCGGTTATTTAAAAATGTAATACTTTAAATTATTTTACCATATTTTATATTCCCACGTAAGGAATTAAAATTGTTAATATCTGCAAATACTCTCTAAACCAATACTGGACAGCTGGTGCAATTCTGAAAGAACACGGTGTTTCCACATCAAGCCAACGCACAATTGCTCGAACATTTAATTACGATTTACTCTGCTAAAATAATAAGACGAATAAAAATATTTTATCTCGGCGAATTACCAGTATTCAATGCGACAGCCGAAAATTAGGATCCAAAACTAAAGTAGAAGTGTGCGAAACATATCAATAAGAAAAAAAAATTAATACATATATATACTTAGTAGTTCCATATAAAGCCGCTAGATTAGATTAGGCATATTTGACGTTATTAGCATATATATGTGTGTATATATATATATATATATATATATATATATATATATATATATATATATATATATATATATATATATGTGTGTGTGTGTGTGTGTGTGTCTGGTATTAGTCTCTGCAGTAGTTGATATCTGTATCTTGTATCAATTTAAGCATCCTTGTGTTTAAAAATGCTGCAAAAAATTAAATAATCGCAAGTCTTCAACAGTAGATCGTTGACGTGTACTGGAAGCAGCCACAGTGACTCCGACAGCTACAGCGCTGAGAGACAGAGAAACATGGAAGGCCCGCGTCGTCCTGGGGACTAATTGCTGTTTATACAGTCAGCTGTTGGTGGGCAAGCCCGCTCGTCAAACAGGCAAACAGCCGAGATAATGACGCTTGCCTGGCGGTCAGGCGTCGACGCCGACACTCCGGTGAAACAAGGCGCCGGTCGTACGTGGTACCGTCGCTTCCAACCCGCGCCCATGCACGGACAACCCTGCTAAACCAATGAGGGGAGATGTTTGCTCAATGGTTAAAAAACATACCCATATATTTTAAGAGAAGTCCTCGCTCTACAGCATGAACTATGATGCGGTAAATGGACGACTTGAAGTACACGCCCCCTGACGTCACCGCAGGGGAAAAGTACTTCGGGAAACAAAACTTGTTTACAAACATGCTGATTTGTTAGTTGGTAATTGCAGAAAGAAAAAATGTTGCGCATTCAGAGATTTGCAAGCGAGGGTAAAAAAAAAATAGTAGTTTCTACTTCATGGTTAAGATATGCAAATATATAAGATTAATGTTTACCTGAAAAAGCGGCAAATTCCAAACAAATAATCAATTTTCTTGACGTACACCTCATTCGCCTACTCATCCGGGACATTTGACGCCAAACAGCTAAATGAAGGTTAAGTTCGGCTGCGGTATCCATGGAGATAGGAATTGTTTCTCACACCTGACTGAAGCTCCGCCTCTTTTCAAGTCGTCCATTGTGCATGATCTGTTAATAGAGAAACTGCTTAACTGACTTCGTGTGTGCGTGTTTAGGTTTGTGTGTGTATACAGGATGTTTCGGGAGTAGACGTCAATAAAGAGGCGGGTGATAGAGAGACCCAAGATCTACCAAACAAACCAAACTTGTATGATACGATTCGGAACCATCGAAAAGTTATGCATTTTTAAATAAAATTTCGCTATACTCTACCCTGAGCTAAGCATTAACTGCTGGTGGAAAAAAGTAATGCTCCACGTGCAACGAAATTTGTGCACACCAAAGGTGATTAGTGTCGTCACATTTAAAAACACATTTCATGTCACTGAGACTGCAGCTTCATTGGTTAAAAAAATCACTTTCAGACGAACGTTGTGTTCGGTTCAGAAAGATGCCCTCTAGTTTACACGAGGTAAAAAAATATCAATGGGTCACATAAATGATCACCCGCCATTGGAAAAACTGCCCCGTAGTATGGCCAATTAAATAGTAATAACCAGTATTTTGAATTAACAAACGTCAAAGCAGTAATAATGAAAACATGACGTAATGCAGAACATGCACAGAATGTGAAATCAGCTATGGGGTTGAAATTAGTATCCGAGTAAATAATTAAGTGTAACTTTTTTAAAATAAACATATTACACAGCGTTTGAAATTATTAAAATGTGTTTTGAGTGTAATATGTTTAATTTGTGAGGATAAAATGAAATGTTATTAATAAAAGTGGTAATAGTTCAGTTATTTCACTAAACAAATCTGATACTATCGAAATGGAAAGTTAAGACAAACTTATCACATTACCATACCAGCGGAGGATTCAAATTGTTCATTCATTTTTGAAAGGTACTACTGGGTTACGTTACTTATTTCATTTATTTAGTCCTTTTCAAATCACATACAGTTATTTTTACATCACTATGTGAAGAAGTTTTTAAGTATTCGGACGTCGGCTTACGCACTTAAAATCTGCCTTTTTAGTTAACAGATTACTGAAGCTATAATTAAAAGTTAATATTCGTGCCGGACTGTCGTAATGCACTTCTCAGGGGCGTCGACACATACCTTATAATCAGTAGTTCCGCCAGTCTAATGCGCCCGTCGTCACTCGGGCATCGTCGACGGCTCGCCGCGTACGTCGGCTGCAATGGTGACTTTTCAGTTGTCGAGGACGTTCCTTGGATGATCCTTAACAGTGAAAATCCTTTGGCCCTTAACCGTAGAGTAGTCCTCTCGCCGGCTGTTCTTAAAACTTGCCAAACCACAAATAGTAGAACCAGAATTATGTATATGGCCACATTAGCCACTACGCCTACATCCCACATAAACTCTATTATCCACTATTTGAGTATGGTCTTTTAAATTCATCCAGGTTCCTTCGACTACTATGCCCCGTCTACGTCTCTCGTCGTCAACAGTCTACCCACTTGTGTGTTGCTCGCTGCCACACGCATCTATCTCTCTGACTCACCAGCTGCGCGCGCACACACACCTCACCATATTAAGAACGTCTCTCAGCGGTAAATGTACAAAGATTACACAAATAAAATAATCAGGCAAATACCCATACGATATACAAAAATTATGTCTCTTAGACAAAACATTTCTCTCACCAAGATGCACACGATGTGTTTCGTTTAAGAATCACCCACTGTATCGCCTTGTAAATGTGAACCTATGAAAAAACACCTCATTTACACATTTCTCAGTGTTTGAGATTCGCTTAGCTTTCCAACTAGAGAAGCATTTTCTACACTATCAATAGTTTGAGTTGGTTTTCACCACGGTCGTAAAAGAATAGGTCTGGACACTCGCCTATCTACCAATGTATTTTGCTTGACCCCCTTGTTGTTTGGCTGTAGTTCGTCAAGTTACCGAGAATGTCGTACTTTTTGGCGCTGTTTTCTGGGCGGTCAGACTCAAACTCCGCCCACTTTTTTCCATTGTTAAATTTATAAAGTAAATAAGGGATGCTGGAGCCTTTTCTTAAATTTGTGAACGAAGGAAGTATTTCATAAATTGATAAAAAATACGTTTTGATAAATTGTTTATCTTAGTGGGGAGGAAGTGGGCGGAGTTTGAGCCGACCGCCCTAACAGCAGCGCCAAAAACCTATAGCATTGTCGTGAACTTAGTGAACTACAGCCAAACAACAAGGGGGTCAAGTTTCTAGGCGAGTGTCCAGACCTGTTCTTCTACGACCATGGTTTTCACTTATGCTATATGTGATGCAACAAAATGGCTATTTTTCAGGATAATGGCTATCATGTTACTGAACTGCATCCATAGTTAAACTTTGCTGTCTCCATGGTCTATGTTAAACAACGAAGCGAGTTTGCTTATGAACGCTGCCTGCCTTGGAGTCTTGGCGTGAACAATGATAGCGGTTTAAATCTTAAGGGACTTCCTAAACTGCTCTTGAAACGCGTTGCAGCGAGTTGCGGTTATTTTTTTGACGAAACTACTAAAGGCGCGTTATATTTGTATATCTACGAATAGAATCCGCACTTCAAATTATGTCGCTATGATTTAAAAAGTTTGGCACGTTTATTTAAATCAAAATGGCCAAAAATGGGTATTTCAGACTGCCGTATCAGTAAAAATAACAACCGGATTAAAAAAACAGAACTATAGAAACAAACGTTAGACTTTGAACTATGCTGGCCACAAATAAAATAATGTGGTCACTTCTTATAGTCTCATAGAAAAAAGGAACATAGTACAGCACTGCACGCCAACTAAGTGACCTGCACGGAGAGGCGATAATACATTACATACGTTGGTCAACAGCAACCTTACCGCTCCTGCCTCACACATAAAAACGCATACTTTTTAGGGAGGATCCTTAATGCCACGGGTTTCTATTTATGATATTTTAATAAGTAATATTATTTAAATCATGAAAGGGAACAAATGTAAAAAAATCGTTTCATGGAAATGTTGGAAATTATTTGTACTATTTAGCACTTGAAAAATTATAACATATGTTTTAAAATTTTGGCTAATTATCGACTTTAAAAATTTTTTTATCAAGTCGATAATTAGTCAAAATTATAGAAACTTGTGTTTTGAAAACATTTGGCAACATATTAACAAACAATATCCAACAATTCTATTAAACGGTTTGCGATATCTGCTCCCTTTCAGTATTTAAAAAATTAAACTCGCAAGAACAGCATAAAAAGGGACCTGATGCCATTGTATTTGGTGCGGCTGAGTCGCTATTCATAATATTGCTCTCGGACGGAATCAATTTTCTGCACTCAGATAGTTAAACTATTTCTGCATGAAATAAGAAATTGAAAAAAATGAGCAGTAGTGAGTTTTTTTTTATTTGGAGAAAATATACGTATTTGCTTACAGTTTTTAGTGCATTAATAAACAGGCGTAAAGGTCATTTAGCGATGTGGGATGAAGAAGTCAATATTGGCACGTAGGTCCGACTAATCCTGAGTCACATCAAATGTAATTTAACAAGTAATTCCCTATCCTTGATCCCGCCATTTTTTTTCCTTCCTCGTGGGCGAAGAGTCAACAGAGATCGGCATACTAATTTATTATATGCCCCTGGATGTGTTTCCTACCACATTTAATTACGTTATGTATTCTGGCAGAAATTTAATTTCTCTTCTCTGAAGTGCCGCAGGAATGAGGAAATGGAGTTGAGATATATGATAATTACATCCCATTCTCCAGGACAGCCCATGCATGTAAATCTAGAATATATGCGGTAAACATTTCTCCATCATTTCCTTTACTTCATTTAATTTGGCCCAGTAAGAAACCGAAAAGCCTATGATATTGAGCCGAAGAGATAATTTATTTTGTGTAGTCCACCTAGAACCTTTTTATTTTATACAAGGAATATACGTACATTAGGGCGCCCGTCTACTGGCTGTGAGTGAGTGAAGAGGTTTGGTCAGCGCTTAACAGCGAGGTCTTTAGCGCTGGTGAAGGATGACATGAGGTGAGTGTGGAGCAGCGCTGGAATGAATGGGCGGGGGAAACGGGAGATCCCCGAGAAAACCCGCCGACCAGCGGCATCGTCCGGCACGATTCCCACATGCGAAAATCCGGGATCGCCTTGGTGGGAGGCGAGAGGTCTGACCCTCGGCCACTGCGGCCCCTCCTACTGGCCGTGTGTTTGTGTGAGTGATGTACGACGGCAAGGGCGATGTTGACCGGCTGATCTGATGCGGTATCACTTCTACCGCAATACACAAACGGCGTGCAGTGGTATCGTAGATCACTCGCCTGACTGAAACTTTCAGTGGTGACCCCATATTTTAACTGGTGAAAATTTTTGAGCAAAGCCCTTTGCATGTGTTTAGGGTAAATAATCACGAACGCAGTAAATAAATTATTAGTTACAACATGTTGAATAAGCGTTTTTAGACATCTTGAGAAGCTCCAAAATTATTGTTGCCTGTTGGCCGGGCAGCAGGCACATTACATCATGCTGGGTGGTCAGCATTGTGAGTCAACCAGAGATGTCATTGGTTTTCTCATCTATGTCGCAACTCCCGAGAGACGTCATTGTGATTCCTCGATGACGCCAGTGCGAATACGTGACTATCAACAGTCACGAGTGAGGTGGTGTCTATTTTTAGACCTCTGATCATCATATTATATATCACCGTTTGACGTCACTAAAGGGGCCGTATAAAAGCCTCGGTACCGCGCAACATGAGTCAGTCAGGAAGTGATAGTCGGGAAATGACAGTCGTGGAGAGTCTGGAAGAGAGTCGGGAAGAGTCTAGTATTGCAGAGTCTTGTGCGGAGTCTGGACTAGAGTCGGGAAGAGTCTAGTATTGTGCGGTCTTGTGGAGTCATAACGAGTCAGTGAGTCTGGAGTTCGAAGTCTGAAGAGGGGCAGCGCCCTTAGGGGCGGCGTTGCCACTGGGGCGGTGATGGACGTCGTTAGAAGTGACGGGCCGAGAGGAGACACTGGCGGCGGCACAGATGTGAGGTTCCAGCGCCTTGGGGGCGGAATCACGACGGCGCCGAGGCTAATGTAACATCGGCGGAGCTGACGAGGTGTAGCGACTCGAGGATGGCAACACGACGGCAGCGATGGTCGGTGTCGAGGCAGAGTAACATCAGCGCCCTACAGAAGGGACACACAACACTCAGGTGTTGTGTCGGCGCGACTGAGCTGACAAGGTGTGGCGTCTCGGATGGCAACACGGTAGCGGTGGTTGGTGTCGAGGCTGTGTGACACCAGCGGGCTGCAGGAAGGACGAACAACACTTGTGGTGTTGTGTTGGAGTGCTGCAGGGGTGGCAAGC
>PNEQ01013293.1:115567-189372 GCA_003012365.1 Medauroidea extradentata
GGAGACTGTCTACCTGGTGATTCAAGAGAAGAAGTGCTTCGAGAGTTCGCTATTGGTCCTGCTCGGAGGAGGTGCTAAGCTTGTGCAGAGAGGCTGGTGAGGACATCTTGGTGATGTCAGGAAGACGTCTTGGTGACGTCGGAGTCTACTGCGAGGCTACAGGCACATACCTTCGGAGCAGTACTGGGTGAGACAAGAGAGCTTCTGCTGCGGGTCGACAGGTGAAGGAGGTGTGCGACGGGAGTCGAACCGGAGACCTCAAGAGTGAAGACAGTGGTGCACTCTGGGTGCTGCACTGTACATGGTGAGCCATCCTCCCTTAGGACTGTTAAAGTTGTACATTGTCATTATTAGAGAGACTGTTGAGTGGATATATGACTGAACTTTTATTGTGATTTGTAGTCTTAAATTGATTATTGGTAAATATTCTTGTGCTTTAATTGTCTAAGTTAGTACTAATTGTGTGCGTAATTAATTGTGTTGTGAGAGTTATAGTTGATTACTGTTTTGCGTATTTCACAGCTTTGTGAGCTATTAAATCCAGTACTTAATTTAACTCTTTCATTTATAATTATAAGACCTCTATCCCAAAATAACTCATGGGAATTGCTCACATGTAAAGTTTGTGCGTCTCAAACTTGTAACATTATTATTCTAATAGACGTGATATTTTGAAACTACCATTCCATACTTCTTTGATTTGTATTTTCTTTTCCTACATTGATACAGTGGACACATGTGGAATAGTATCGTAATATTAACGTATTTACGAACACACTGCAACGTATTTTAAGCGCGTGTTAGGCGGTGCCCTTAAGATGCAATATTTTGAAGGAACACCTGAAGATGCTCAACTAAAACGAGTTAACTTAATTCTGCCAATCACTTTGATTACTTACAGCCACATGAGAATCCTCTCAGCCTAGTTAGTGTTTTTAAAAATATTAACCTTGTTAAGGATGAAAAAAATTTTAGTCCTAAAATAATTGAATATTTGTTACGAAATCAAAATATCCTCGCTTAATTTTTTTTAATGCACACAGCTATGAAAAAATACAACAAATAAAATTTTGAATCGTGGCACTATAGTGAAAACACAGACACACACACAGTAATACACTTTAAATAATGTTCTAAGGCATTAATGTTGAAAAATTATATGAATGGTTTATGAAACTAAAATAATATATCAGGCCTACCAGCGAAGTAGTTGCAATAACGCAACATTTTACGCATGGATTATATATTTTTTAACATAGCTAAGAGATATTAAAATTACGTATAAATGTGATGGATATTGCAATCATTCCTAAAAATACACATATGACTGTAATAAAAAGAAACAAAATAATTTATAACAAATGTTGTATTAGACTTTCTCACAGTTGCAAAATGTTCCAAATTTGGAAGTAGTTTCATTATAGTATACTAAAACACTATCCCTCCATTACAAAGATGGCCGCAAACGACTACGTTAATCTTATTCACAGCATAAAAATAATACTATAAGCAAACAAAATTTAGTTTTTAACGCCGATTACAAAAACCATGAAAGTGAAAATTTCATTATAGCAAATATCAGTCACAGCGTATGTTTATAAAACAACATACACCTCGTACAAAAAAAAATATACATTTAAACAATTAAAAATTTCGGTGAACTTCCTCCTTAACTTTATCTGATGAATTTCGAACGTACGTACTTGGAGCGTGTTGAACATTGTCGCGCTCAAGTTTGTTGAAGAACTCGGTACTCATTTCTTCCGACGCAGCAATGGCGGGCTGCGGTGGCTTCGTTCATCTGCACTTTCTACTTTGTTTCTTTGTTCGCGCAACGTGGCAGAGCTGCTACGAATGAGCGAGACTTAGAGTCGTTCTCACAGCGCTACTTGCCGCTGCACAATGTCCCGACGCTATGTGGGTTGTTCTCGGAAGACGCGGTGTGTCATGAGAATTTATCACGTGATAATTCTCCCCGTGGTGGCACGCAAGCTTAGCGGGTCTCCCGGTGCGTTGAAGGCGAGTAATATATCACACCAGGGAACAAAAAATTGTTCTCGAGATCCCAGATGAGGTGGCTTGCCATATTTTACGAATAAAAAGGTAACCACCCTATTAACGGAACTACTATTAGTATATATATATTTTTACTTATATTAACACTGAAATCCTCTGAACCGAGCTAGCAGACTTTTTTGCTGGACTGCAAATTTTATTTAATTTTTTATTACACTTTGCCGTTTTATTTCCAAAAATATTACACTGCTTATTTTATCAAGTGGAATTGGCTTAGCATATAATTATAAAAACTACGGACGTGTGGTCTTCACTAAAATGATTCACAGATATTTGTGGAAACACTGTAACAATTTATTTAACTCCAGTCTAAATATACACACTTGTTATGTTTGTATTTATAATAATATGTATAAAAACCAACGAGCTACATTTTATGCGTATAACATGTACAGTATTTATTTTTGCGAGATCGCCCCTCAAGACCTCATTGTTCAAGGGCCGTAAAACCCTCTCACATTATCTCTTTTGTGTGTGTGTTAAATCTCTATACAGTCATTAATCTTAAGTTGAAGCTACTCCGGTCATAATTTCATTTCGGTGAGTGCATCACTTTAACACCCATTAATTACAAACCAACGTAGAAAACAGTAGAATTAAAAGTGGTTTCTTACACCTACTTCTTCCTTCATCCGGATGCAGTTAACGTCGGATGCTCTTGCCGCAGGGTGATTAAACTAAACCGATAGGTACGAAAAAAAAAATTTGCGAGTTTACAGTGTAGAAAGATGGATTGGATTGTGTGAGGGAAAATTAGAGTTCGAGCACGAGTAGAGACGAAGGGGAAAGAACGGATGTAAAAAAAATGTAAAAGTAGGTGAATAAAATGCGAAGGCTTCGGGGAGATAACGTGGCGGTAAAGAGGCAAAGGAGAATCAGGAAAACGGCGTGAGGAGAAGAGAGGCGCTCTTCGAGGGAGAAGGATTTTCGACCCTCAAACTCTATCTTCTCCCGCGCTTCCTACAGCAACAACAACCTCCCCCCCTCCTCATTCTACCCTTCCTAACCTCCACCACGGCTCCCGGTGTTCGATTTGTGAGGTTCGCGAGGTGGCTGTGGTGCCAAAAATAGAAGAAGCCATTCCCGCCTCGAAAATTGAATATTACCCAGTCTTCATGTTTATGGATATAATTTTTTAGGTTCTTTCACTCGTCTCATCCTGTCATCGTAAGTTTCGGCGAAAGTCTTGAAGAACTTTAACATGAATCACGCGTCTAGAAAAATGTTCCGATTTTTAAAACTCTTTTCTCACAAAGTAACATGTTTATCTTGGTGTTTACTAAGATCCAGAGTTAAAACCTAGCTAAGACAGTGCAGTCTTTCAAATGATCATTTAGAAGTTCATCTAATAGTCTACTTCGTGTAGAAACGACAGTTAAATATGTAAATAAAACTACTTTTAGTGTAGGCATGTAATAAGAAATTTTTGTCTAATACGAGGATACAAACAAAATTCGCGTTATTATTTGGGAACAAATTAGATTTTGTTAATCTGTACAGCCGTAAACACTGTTTGCGATGTCGTACCATCAGTTTTTACGTGATGTCATGTGTGTGTTTTACTGTCTTACATATGATTGTTCCACTGTGCTGCGGAAATGTTAGTTACTGGCCAAAAGCATTTCCCGCTACAAGGCAAGACGACATTATATAATAATGGAAGACGTCGAGTGCCCGAACAACACCTAGCAGTCTGTCTGCTGTTAAATTAACGTGAAATCCACTGGTCTCTACTTGTACAATATTACGTTAAGAATGTTGTATTCTAACATTACCAAGCACCAGCAACGTCACTAAAACCAACCACAAACAAATAATTCAGATAAAGTAAAACCTTTCCAAAACTTTGAAAGTTCAGAAAACGAACTAACGGAATGTCATAGTACACTGTAAAATTTTTTTGGACTTTTCCGAAGAAAATCCTTGGAAACCCATTTGCCAAAGAAATTCCTTGTAAATCTACAGTGTTTGTCCTTGTAATAAAATACAAAGTATATGTTTGTAAAATTACAAGTAATAGCCTTGCAGTTGTACTTTCAATAAGGAAAAAACATTTTAATACTCATTGTACTTCATAAATAACACTGAACTTACACATCAAATAACTTTTGAATAAAGGAAATTTACATGAAATTATTTTGAAAATAAAGAATAACACTTGAAATGCTAAGTTTCGAACCATGATCCCCGCGCTCAGCTACCACGCATCTTACCCCGAGACCACTGCGACTTATGTACTGGTTAGACTTTATTTATTTGTACACATTCAACGTACAGATCAGTATTTTTTTCTTTTAAAACACGCAATTAATATAAACATTCACTTTATTTAAAAAAATTCTTTCCAGAGGTTGTGATCTTAGAATAATTAATTTCCGGTAAACCTATGATGTTGGAAGACTACACTTTTTTCTAAGTTTTTTTTGCAAACAGAATCTTTGTAAAATAATAAACAAATAATTTAGACGGTAAATGTTTCAACATTTACAAAAGTTAGTACAACTACGAAGAAGTGCCTTGTCAAATTTTGAAAAACAAATTCACAGCGTGGAAACTGTCGTTATATAGATACAAAGCATTTCTTTGTAGCATCATTAAAAAGTTTACCTTTGTAACTCGATTTCACAAAGAAAATCTTTGTACTGTTACTAGGATATGTAAAAGTACAAAGAAAATGCTTGTAAATTTTACTAATTCTTTTAGAGTGTACAAACGGCAATTTTAAATTTAATTAGTTAGATGTGAAACTTTTCAAAACTTGAGGTCTCCGTCGAAAGATTCAGACATATTTTACACACTTGTATATTAACTGATATGATATAAGTGATTTTTTGAGTAATTATTAGTGCCGATTTCCGGCTAGAGAAGTGAAAACAATTTTACATGTTAAAAAACATTCGTTATAAACTGCCTGTGATTGTATTGTATCCCGAATTTTTCCCCTTGAAAATGAGCTGTTTATTATTATTTTACTGCCAGCATGGACAGAACATGATTAAAACATGTTCTTTGATTCAAAAGTATGTTAACGTTGTTTGTTCTGTTTTTTTACTAAATTTAATCTCGTGATTAAATTTGATTTACCTTGCTTAAAATATTACTATAGAGTAATGAAATTTTACAAGGGAATGAATTATTACGGGGTATTATAATTTTAATGTATTATTTCGATTCTTTTGTACAGTAAGTTTAGAAAATTAATTATTGACAACATTTATTTAAAGTTCTTTTAACAGCAAAAACGTCTTCTTCCTCTTCTCCCCACTTTAGGCCTTTCAACCTGTTGCTAACTACAATCATATTAATTATTAATGGTCTTGCCATCGTTTACTAGGTCTTCCTGCATTAAGGAAGCCTTTTGGTTGATGCCTGGAAATTAGTTAGTGTTTCATCGCTCATTCGTTCCACACGTGCTCTCCAGTTTTGTCGAATGTGCACAATTTTGTTGTTTAAGTTGTAGATGTTATCTTGCGCAGCACTGTAACGCGGCCCAGAGGGATCTAAGATAACTTGAAAACATTAGTCTAGCCTCGAGAATCGGACAACAGCAACATATATTGCAATATTATTTGACGTACTGCTAACAGATAAATGTATATTATTGGACGAATGCAATGCAAGATAAGAATTAAAAAACTGTAGGACGACATAATTTTATAAGTTATCACTACATGCTGTTTCTGCAGCACCATATTTACGGCCGAAAATTGACATATTACATTCAGTTTTCATGGAAAATATGTTACTGTTAAAAATGTCATTTAATTACTTACGTTCTAAAGGCTTTCGTTAAATTTTTAGTAACATGTAGAGTAACAATTATGCTTTAAATAAAATGAAAAATATAATGTATTTAGTGTTGCCGTTTTAGGGAATTACGAACGTTTACAATGGTGATTTGGATTGTGGAATAGAAAGTTTGCAACTGGTAATTAAACACACAGCTACAATGGTTTCATAAAATGAAGGAAAAAAAAAACATAAGAAAATACTATATGTATGTATGTATATATATATATATATATATATATATATATATATATATATATATATATATACACACATATAAATACATATACACATAAATTTGGTATCAAACATTTAATAGTTACGATGACGTTAACACAACTTATTGAACCTAATAAATAATCGGGGACCTTAGTAAAGCAGTGGTCATGTTATCACTCGCTTTACACACTGGCGATCGGGGCTCGATTCCCGGAGAGGTTGTTCTCAATTATTGAATGTGTGAAACATGGCGGACGTTGTAATTGGCTGACGTCTTCTTTTCAGGGAAGTCTCGCTTCTTCCGTTATAATGCTCTGTTCCCATATTTCAACATTCTCTCGAGTGCAACAACTCACAAAATCGCTCCACTCCTCTAAATTCGCTGTTTGATTCATCTTTGTATGAAATTAGGTAAGGCAAGTGAACTTTACGTTCAGTCGACAGTGAGGTCGTTAGAGACGGGGACAAACAACTTGGTACAACGACAGGAGCTGGGAGAGAATTCGGCCATGGTCCTTGATAAGAAAAAATTTCAGCATTCGCCTGTAGCGATTTCGAGAAACCACGTAAAACCGAAATCAGAATGGCCGGAGACGGGGACGGAACCGGATCCTCCCGGATGCGGGTCCAACTAAGTGGACGCAATGAACAACAAACATCTGACACCAGTTGGCTTGTAACCTTGCTTGTTGTGTAGCAGCCACTATAAGAATGTTTTATTGCTGAGTTGATGCATTTCCAGCTTTGGGGATGGCTCTGAGGCGCAACTATACTATATGCTCTTCGGAATAAAGTGAGCACTAAAGATTTAACCTTTGAAAAAAAAATATTATAAGCCGTTGCTGCATATAATTCAACGTTGACAACAGTTACGTTATTGATTGTACAGTTGGCAGCGAATTATCGCATGTACTTCCGTGCATTTTATATTTAGATACAACATTACTGAAAGAACATCACATGGAATCGGCTTCTCCATATTTAATTCACTTTAAAATATTTATTTATTATATAATTGACATACCTACTGACTGTATAATTTTACTTAAATAGCGCCAGCAGAAAGTGATGCATCCGGGCCGTTCACCTTCAACAGTCGTTAGCGAACTGCGTCTAGCGCTCTGAGCTGCCTACGTAGTTCAACATTCCACTGACAGGTGGCATCAGAGTTAGGTTTTCGCCGCTTCGAAGCGTACTTGTGTTTATCCGTTGTGCAATAAATATTGGCTTCTGATAAAACACATTCAAAAGTATTAGAAATGATGGTTTTCTCATTGGTAATCTGTAAGTTGTTACGTGTTATGATCGCCAACATGAGTACCTCGATTTAGAAACAGCATTTTTTCTTCTGTTTCGCACACTAAGAAAATACGTTGTATTTGTTGAGTGCGTCGTCATTGTTTATGACAGTATAACTGAACGGAATTTGAATTCTTGATTTGTGTGTGCCATGTTTTTTTTTTTTTTTTTTTAGTGGTGCTTTTGAGCTACAAATTCGATTTAAATGTGTACATATTTATGAAATTCGTAACGGCAATAATACGGATTGTATAAATTAGAGTCGATGCACGGAAACCAGTATTGAAATGCGTTATCTGGCAGGTATTTATAACTAAGATTACTATTTGTTATAAATATTATTCAATACAAGTATATTTAATGCGTAGATAGTGTTGATAAAATTTTCAGGCCAGTGTAATGTAGATGTAAACCTTATACAATCCTGTGCAAATGAAAGCACGTGACAATATTTATGTTTTGATTCGGCGGAAATATATAAACTGGCAGAAAATATATATTAACCAGCGCTTTTTTGAGTTCTCACTTTATCCTGAATAACCTATAGGATAAAACTGCTGTGGTTCGCTATTGCCTTTAAGAGGATATGGAGCAGGGACAACACCATAGCCAGTAATAAATCTGGGAAGGTGACTGTACATTTTTCCCCAGTCGTGCGCCTGACATCGTAGCGAAAAGTATGTGTGTCAATGTGGAACAGAAGTTTAAAGTTAGCACTTTTCTGGCGTGAATTTCATAATCTCATCGTTTGCGACTGTGAAGTTAAAATGTACGATAATAGTAAATTATATTCAAAACCCTTCCAAACTACTGACGCACTAATGGAAGCAACCGCCAACAGCCCTATGGGATTCCACATTTCGGCTCAATTTGGAATACACGCACACATATATGCATTTATGTATGAGAGGTGTAAACAATAAAAATGAAATGCAAGAAAATGAAATAATTAATTTGAAACCTATGGCTTTTCATAACGATTTTCTATACAATATCACCTATTAAGCCTATAGGTAGATATAATCCATTATAAACCGTCTGATATAACTAGCGTAGTTACGGGAATTTCTTCAATAATTTTACGAAATGCAGGTTACGAAAAGTGTTGAAATATTTCCAAGGATTACGGCATAGTAGTACAAATTAAGGAAATATTTACTCTTAAATAAGTCTCGTAACATTTTGTAAAATGGTCGATTCCCAGATGCAGAGTTCGGACCCCAGTAGATAGCCTGCAATTTCTGTTTAGTTAAATACATAGTTACAAGTTGGGCAAGGCGGGCTGAATACTACTCCTCGCATCACATAATGCCCTCGAATCCCTGCGTATCGCTCAAAAACCGTCACTATCACTCCGAATCACACACATTCATGCACAGTAAAAAATCGTATTATTACAAGAAAAAGCATATACAATAATATCTAAACATTTAGCAGTCGAGGCACTACAACAAGAATGTCGCAGGTCATTAAAGTGGTCAAATTTTTCCGAACACCTGTGGGGACTGGTGGGATATATAATTTTATGAGCAGAGTGTTTGATATGAAACAAAACAATCTGAGTCGGCCTGTCACAGTTTCCACAATATTATACATTTTTCCAAAAATATTTCTCTGCAACTGGTTGGCAAATTTTTTTTGACAATTCGAACAATCGTTGTAGAATGTACAAGAATTTATCTGTAAATGTATATTTACAAGCATTTCCTGTAAAGTTTACTATATTTTTGTAAAATTACAAAAATATTTTTTGGAAACTTGTTTTCTAAGACTTTTTTTTGTAAAAGTATAAAATATGCTCTGGGCAAAAACTCTTCGTTTGTGGTGCAGCTCTCTTAGACTGTATACTCTTGATCAAGTATCCAATAATATTTTGGCGACTGTTAGTTTCGTAGTTACCAGAAACGTTGTATCACTACAGTCAGAGAGCAGTAAGTAAGCAGAGGAATTCTCCAAGCCGTGATATTTACTATTATTATAGGAGTGCTGACAAAACATGAGATAGGCGTGCAGCTGGCTGCTGCGGCATCTTCCCGTCGCCGGGCGTCTCAACTTACGTGGCTCGCACAATAGGCGCTGCTCTCAACAACGTTATTCCTGTGAGAAAAGGAAAAAATACCATAATGCAAGTTACAACAATCTTGTATTCTAGGAGTTTCCGAAACTTGTACTCAAACGGTGTCACGGATTTCCGACCTGAAAAGAAGTAAATTTAAAGATTAGATACATGTACCATTTTAATTATTGTGGCTTGTAGACTCGTTAAAATGCAGAATCTGAGATTCACATTGTGTGAAATACTATGAAAAGTACTTGCGCAGCTAGAGGAACAAAATGTGGCATACGAATAGAAACCAAGTCACTGCATAAAGCTATGGTATGGTACGAAATTTGCACACTGCGGTATACAAGATGTTAACTGTGACCTAAAAAAAGTCATCGTCATAAGCAGTGCGTTGTGATTTAATTAATAGGCACTCTCGTTGCAAACTCTCTATAATCCACCTTTTCGTGTAAAACTCATTCAAAGGTACAAGTTGTAGCTAAAACAGTAATTTGGTAGGTAGGTAACACTTTCTGCAACTGGATGTATTCACATGCTGGCCATAATGCACCCCCTACATAACTAAACGTCGGTGCAGCACATTTACTAATTGTTATTTACTGACTGTCTATTTATCCGCGCACAAAGGCTGTTCTTTTCAAAAATGCACCTTATATGTTGGTTAAGTCACATGGTACAGACTTTATTTGTACTTGCAATAAGGAAAGTTGAATTTTAAATATTTATTTTAGTGTAATCGGTACACTTAAAATATTTATCAAATAACTTTTAAACACATATTATTACACGTAACCATTTTGAGAAAAAATCTTTGTGGACACACCATGTTTTGAACCTATATTCTTGCGTTTACATACCGTACAACTTTCACTTGCCAACTGTTTGTTCTCTTTATTTGTATACATTCGACGTAACTTCTTAAGGGTGTTCAAGTGGAGAAAAATGACAATTACATATTTTAATGAAATATTGTAACTTTTACAGACGTTACCAACTTGGAAGTACATTTTCCTTAAAAAAAAAAAAAAAAAAAAAAAAAATAGAGCAGTCAGTTTTTCCAAATCGGTATTTCAAAGTCAAAATTTTCACGTTTTACTTCATACAAATCTTGTGAAGTGATAAACTTAGTGGAATTAAACACTTCAGATAATAACAACATTTCCCGAGCTATTGCTTGAAATATATAAAATCCCGAAACCCAATTTTTTTTATAAAGTATTGTAATTATTTGTTGCTCTAATCAACTTTTTTTAATACAAAACTATTTTATAATATGTTTATATGTGCTTCAGGACGTAGACTGTAACGTATAGTTTTGATGTGATTTCTTTCATTTGTGTCATGCTTATTGATTTCCAAGTTTTGTATGAAGTAAATATATGCAAATTTTGGCTTTAAAATGCCATTGTAAGATAACTGGCTCAGCCATTTTTTTCCGTAATATGTAAATGTTCTCTGAAATAATGTCTACAAATTTAACTCTATTTCATTTAAATATAAAGTCACTATTTCCCCCCACTGATAGCCCTTAAAGCACGCAAATGACTATTAATATTCAGTTTAATGTTTTTCAAATATACAATTATGCATTTTTGTTACTTGAGCGCCCATGAAAAGGCACACGTGTCCTGGCATAACGTTCTTATGAGTTTTGTATATGGACTTCCGTCGCTGGTAATGAATGAATAATCATTAAACGGATAACGGATCTTTAAGATCATCGCGCGCTTCTGCTGAGCTACCCATCTTGGACAAGCGCCAAGAAGCTAGTTTCAAGAAGAAATACTCGCTCGCACTCAAATGGGCTTTTCCAATTCAGTGAACATTTGTTCAATCGTTGCCATGACTTTTGGTCACCTGATTTATCCCTTATCGAACATAAGTATGACCGTAAAGTATAAATTTATTTCTGTTAAATTTAAAAATATTGTAAGTTTTTCCACGGTTTTGTCAATGTTAGCAGATAAAGTGACAGTGTAACAGGTTAATTCAGTTGTTTTGTTTAACAATTCCATCAGTATTTTTTTCTAGATAATCAGTATTAATCAGTCATGTTGAATAAATAAATAAATACATGTATATATATATATATATATATATATATATATATATATATATATATATATATATATATATATATATATAGCGATTAGTTGTTAAATTGCACATGTATACTTACAATTACGATAAATGTAAACATTAAATGCATTTTAAGGAGTGTACATCACTTGAAAGCGAAACTACTTTTCCTTGAGTTTTCATTTTCGCAGTTTCGTTCTTGATTAAGTCATTTAAATCCCAACATTTGCTCATGAATCGCTTTATAATGGCCATCATTACCTAACTACAGGAAAAAAGTTGTGCATAACTGGTTATTTTTATTATTAAGTTAACTGTCATAATTTTTTCCTTCCTTTATGTCATTTTATAAAATGATTCATAAACGAGTAGCTTAGGCGTATGTTAATATTACTGGACATAATTGAGGCTCTGATAGACAATTACCGCAGAAATCTGTACTTAAATTCCGCGCGTATATCTTTCTGCAGCGTATTATCAACAGTTAGTAATACTAAAATGTTGAGAGTGGCATGATTTGAACCCTAGCAACACTAACATCCTAACACAAACTATTGGTGTATCAAGAGAAGAATAATGATCTTTGTTTTTTTTTTTTAAATAAGGGCACACGATTTTATAAAAGTGGTTTTATAGGCAGTAAATATTTTCAGTAAGCATCAAAAACGTAGTTAAAAGTTGTAAGATTTATTGGTTGACATTCAGGCTAGCAAACCAAAGTTATGAATTGTTTTGGTTATTTCGTCATATAGGCTAGGCTACGTTTTACTGATTTAGTTGACTGTCTTTTTTAGATTGAAATATTCGATACGCATGACTAGAAATAGTTTTTAATCATTCACTAGTAGACAGTTTTTAAAATAGCGTTGTTATGATTTAATACTATTTATAATATAAACACATTATAGTAGTGTCTTAAATAGCAAAAAAGCCATACATTAAAATAGTATGGAATTTATTTATTGTGAATTTCAATAAAACAGAAGAGTAAAACTTAAAACGTTTTGTCTACATGAGTACCAGTGATTTTTTCCGAGATTCGATTTGCAGCTTCGTACGCGTACCTATTCAACACGTTTTACACTTATGATCGTATCGCTCTGTTCTCGTGAGGCCTTACTCAGTAACTTATAGAACTTGCAGAACTAATTTTCTAAATGTTTGTAGAAATTTCGTATTACAATTCAGCCTATCAATTTATTTATGGAGTTTGGACATTGCATTTCTTAACATTCTGCGCATTAGTACAATCGTTCGTAGCCTATTATTTAGTAGCAAATTAAAAATGTTACTGCATTTCACTGCAAAAAAAAAAGCACGTAGCGTTTTCCAATAAATACGGCTACTTTCAACTTTCCTGGTCAATTAATACATGATGTGGCTGAATTCGACCGACCACCCGCGGGAGGCGATTCCTGAGCAAATAATAAGCGCTCAATATGGAGACCTTTTTGTGTCTTAATTTAATATCAACAAAAACAGTAAGCGAATTTTGAAAAAACCGTATTTTTCCACACGTTGTTTACTGTGAATGTCCGCCGTCGCCTATGCGCTGTCAACAATAAAGCAAACATGTATGCAGTATTGCCTATACTTTAGGCTTTGTATTGCTACGCCGAACCGTTTAAGTACATTTGAACGAAAACGATTGATCCAAGACAGTTCCAACATAACTCATTAAATATTTGTCAAATGTTCGAATTTCCTGATACTGTAAAAGTCGTATGTGAGTTGAGGAATGCCGCTCCTATTAATGTTATAAGTTTAGTAGGTGATTTTCAGAATATGCTGTGGTTTAGAAGAATCTAACAACAATGTCAATATATTTTTCCTTCCAAGTAATTCATTTTTCCATGTGTTGGGCAAATATCGATTCATTATTCTAACTTAAAAGGCATATTTCATTCTTAATATAAAGTGTAGACACAAAGTGGTCTTTATATTCTGTGCTGATTATTTCCTCAGGAATCACCTCCAGCGCTTTGTCGGTCGAATTCAGTCCCACTCTGTACAGCTATGGAGGCTACGTGCAAACACACGCGCAAAATAGGTCTCTCAGGGACTCGTCGAGTGGTTGGCTGGGATGCTAGGAACTGTTTGATCTCTTCTAAACTTGACCACTTCGCTTCCTCGTCGATGTTTCCGTTCTCGGAAAATACTTCATTCCTCTTCTTCGCGGATGTTGGGATCGTGGCTTGAAACTATAGACCTTTTTGTTCGATCGTTGATCTCATTCATGTCAGACCAATCGCGGAAATTCATCAGGGTGTACCTCGCATAATTTGCTTTTCTCTGATAACTATTATCAATGTTAACATTAATTTATTTTTATTACTTAATTAACGTTATAGGTTATAGATACTCTTAAAACCTTGTCAAATATACGTACGGATTTAATTGGCATAATTTCAGATTTTGATCTCGGTTTTCATAGATTATTAAGCCTTTCTTTTATTTTTTTGTATGTGTTGTCCCTTATTTTGAATTGTTTATTCTTTGTAAATACGCTTTTACACTGACAGAAACCAGCGTTCCGGGCGAGTAACAACTACATGATAAATGACAGAACGCAGAAAGTTTCCTGCTGATCGATGGAAACGTTTTTGTTCTCAACCGAATTTTTAAAACAGTAATATACACGACAAATTTTAATAAACTCTTACATGGAGATTTTATTTTAATGCCATAGCTTTTATCTGTATCATTTCTTCATGAATATGGTCTTAAATTTTTTTGAAGTTGATAAATGATAATAATTACATGTTATACAGCCCTTAATTTTCATAACCATAATATAAATTAAGTAGTAGTTCTTTGGTTTCATTTACAAATTGTATTTTTCATACAAATTAAAGAAACAATGACAAAACATTCCATACTAAAGAAGAGTCTGGCTTAAAGGTACTTTGACATATTGAATGAGGTGGCACTATGTTCACAACTAAATTTAAACACCTCGTAGCCGATTATGTTTCAGTCATTAACTGTGCACATCATGCATCAATAGCTAGGCAAAGAGAGTACAGTGGATAATACAACATTTTCCTCGTGGAGTTGTACGTGATAGTTTCGTAGTGAAGACTTGCTACAGCAGTTTATTCCGTAGATGTAAATGCAGTAGCGTTTAATTACTTATTTTGGAGTGCTTCATATGTGCATTGCATGGGCTCTTGTTACAGAATGACACGAGAAACACAATCACTGAATGTTGCGTACTCCCAAGGCAGCTTCATGACGTGCAGTATCCGTTGCAGTAATTATCTGTCTGGTAATTCATTACGGACACTGGAGCTGTACGCGAATATCATCAGTACTAAATTAATTGCAACCCTTCACAATGCTTCACTTTGCAAACTTTAAACAACTTTAAAGGCAATGAAACTTATATCTTTTGTTTTGTATTATGGGACCTTTCACAAATTGCAATGGAGTACAAATGGTTGAAAAACTGCATCGCTTAACTTCTACAGATGACGGAATGGGCAGAAACAAATAGTTTTGTTTAGTAACCCAGTGAGTACTGAGAGTGCGGAGGTAAATTACGAGAATCAACGTGACCAGAAACAAGCGTATTGCAGTGCCTCTTCTTGCAGTACATGACTTTGCTGTGATATTGCATTCATTGCATTTGCAAACGTAAGTAATCCACTAAGCGTGACTTCCTCGTCCCTAAAGTGGATGATCAGTAGACACACAGTACCGCTAATGTGTTTCCGTCTTATGAGTTCCTTACGTAATATTTGTTTTTGCTACTCCATCTTCCCTGAAAGTTCGGTAGAAGACATTTTCTAACTCTTGATATCAATGAACTTTTCAATCACCATTAACGTATCAAACGTTTTACATCCCTTTGAGTAGTTGTAAGGCATGTACGTAGTATAAAAATGTTATCTTTATCATCGTAATCTTCCATTGCTGAAATCTCTGAATGCTTCCACAATAGACAGGCGGGTCTCTTTCAGAGACAGTCAAGAAAAATGATTTTTTTAAATTAAGTCGGATATGTATGTGGGGATGGTAATTCTTCCTCAACTATTTTGCTATGTAAAACTCAATTCATAATGAGAACTGTCTTTCGTACAGGAACTAAATTTATACATTCCAAGTGACAGTGCAGTTCACAAGCGACTTCTTATGTAACTGAAGTACAAAGACAAAGTATATTTGTAGAGCCAATAATCTAAACTCACCAGAAAATATTTTAATACTGAATAACTTTGGTCATGAATATGACAGAACGTAACAAATGTTAACGGCGCAGTTTACAGCAGTTTTCATCACCATGTTCTTATTTTTTATTCGTACCAAATTTTTTTTTCTTATTTTGGATACAAAATATGACTAAATGTTGCTATTATGAAATTTTTTTATCCCCACAGTTTTCGCGTAATGGCTAGTTAAAGTCAGTATTTGTATGTTTCCGTTTTAAGAACCACCCAAAAACTGATATTAAACTGAAAATAATTGACATTGGATAAAGACATCGTAGGCTACAATTTCACGTACATACGAACAAAGAATAAAAACTTTGTATTTAAATAAAAAAGGTTGAAATTTAAAATAACATTTTAAAAATTCTATATATATTTTTTATTACAAAAAAATTTTATTGTGTGGTTTTACACAGTTAAACTTGTAGCCTACAACATCGTTTTTTATCTTTGGTAAGTAGTTGGTTTTAGCGTCGCCCTTAAAACGGAATCATGCAATTTTAGACTTTAACGAGCCATTACGCGAAAAACTATGTGAGATAAAAATAATTTATAAGAGCAAAATTTAGTCACATTATATGTCTAAAACAAGAAAAAAATGTCTGGTACAAATATATAAATAAGAACATGGTAGTAAATATTGCTGTTTACTGCGCCCTTAAAGTTTAGATGTGCCATTAATGCACAAGAAAGTAATATGCATTTATTTGAGAAGTCCCAAGTAAATTGTGCACAATCGACACTTCGTTTCGAGCTTTTGCTGGTAATGTGGTTAACATTAATAATGAGGTGGGGGTTGCAAAATTATTATCCTGCAAATGACTTGACTACATACTTATTTTGTATTTGTAACATTTCTCAGTTTGACGAAACGAGGTCGTCTCGGGTTAAAAATTCTTTATTAAACAGCTTTACAATATTTCAAATGATGCTGTGCAAAGCCTGCTTACGTAAGCTACATACATGCGACTTGATATGCCTTAGTTCCTTGTAACATTAAGTACGATGATTTCTCAATAACTTTTGGTTTTAGGAGTGCTCAGATAATACACCCTGTCTCAGTTAATTAAGAAATAATGGTCGACAGTAATATAAGTGAAAAACACGTGTTGCATACTATTATGAAATAATATATAAAGCAGTTTTACTCTAATCTAAGGAACGATACTTTTTGCAACATAATCAGAGTTTAAAGCTATTTATACTTAATAAAAGTAATACGTATTTTTTTGTTTATATACACACAGATTTTTTTTTAAATAGAATTTGTCATTTTTGAAAATAATCTTGTAAGAGAGCACTTACCGGGAGATTTTACAACTACAAGGATCGAGTTAGATTTTGCAACAGTTACACAATGTACTCGCATCCGAGAGGACCCGGGTTCGATCCCCTGCTCCGACCAACCTTATATTGGTTTTCCTTGGTTTCTCAAAATAACTCGGCGCGAATGCCAGGGTGGTTCTAACTAAATAACATGCCGTTTTCTCCCTCGTTTACTGTCTGTTCGAAAAGTTACTTTCTTCTCTAAGGACCTCGCTGTCAACGAGATGTTAAGCACAAAGCCACGAGTTTGTTGAAAAAAAGATGTCTCCACAATTTTGTTTCTGTGCCTTACATGTTCAGTGAATGATCTGCCTCATGGTTATTGACCTTGGTCATTGACAGTGTGTCTTATTTCATACACGTATTTTTTTACTGTGCCCAATCGAATACATTTATTTCTACATCATCCTCTGTGATTCGGTAGCAGAAGAACTCCATGATGAGAGGTATAGCAATCTAAACACTGGCAATGAAGCAGAGCTGCACATGTGCACATAAGGTATTGGAAGCAAATAGTGCTAAAATCTTTTCACCATAAAATTGTGACTATACCAACTACCTACCTTCAACTAATTTGGAGGGTGATGGCTCAGCACATAGAGGCTAAAAGAGTTAAGATAGGCGAATTACATTTATGCGTCCTGTTACGTACAGTCAGAATGCGCAGTGGCTAAATTTTAAATATAAGTTAGGTTACTTAAAAAACTGTAATAATTAAGTTGAAAATTTGGGCAAAATTTAAAAAAAATTATAAAATATTCTTATTAAATGAAAACTTGTACAGGTAACGGAAATGTTTGTGAATAATTTTAGTATTTATACACATTACCTTACTCCACAGCAGATTATTTATTAAAGTAAACTAACTCTATTAGTCAACAGCACTATATTAAAATCGAACCTGTTCCTTCATACTGCATTTATATAAACTATTTTTATCCTGTCGTTTCGGCTCATGCTGTTGGTTATAATCGATCCCCTTTCGAAGACATCCAGTTCATCTCTATTTTAAAAGTGTTTTAACGTTATAGTACTCTTGCTCGGACCTACTTTGGAAGGAGTGAGATTCAATATTCATATATCCCCCATCCTCCCTTGTCATACTACTAGGAGAAGTAAGACGAGTTATGAAATGTAAAGATACGACCAGAATATTTCTAGGCCACGTATATCATGTGCGATATTTTTTTAAAGAAAGGTAAGTTTGTCACGTTCTTTTGTTTGTGTATGTTTGATGAATAACTGTATGATCGTGTCTGCACGTGTGCGTATAGACATGCATGTGTGTGACAGTGGGTGCGCACATCGTTTTAAATAAAATGGCGGTAAATGCTGAATGAACTTCTCCAAACTCGGCATTACTCGTAGAACATCGTAAGTTCATTAGACATTTTATGACCAACCATTCAGAGAGATTTTTCCAATAAACTGTGGTCATTTTAACTTCTGTTGCAGCAGCTTTATATAAACAAATAACCAAATCAAAATAAATTGTATACATTGGAAGCTTATTTTAAGCACAAGAATCAACACAGACTTTCATGATTTATATATTCGTCTACCATTTAGTAAGAAACTGTCGATTGAAAAATTATGTTTTTATGTTATTCTTAAGACATGTTGTAGGCTAAATGCACTGACTGCAGTAATATGTACTTTCTGTCCATCATTTTTGTATTATAGCAGTATAAAAAATAAAGATCAAGTCTCTAGGTCCCATGAAATCACCCTTAAGAAAGTTGACAAACATATGTCTTCTAAATATTTAGCTGCCTCGTACCTTCAGAATGTGTTACGATAATTTACCTCAATTTGCCGTATAATTAGAACTATTTCAAAATGGTTTGGTATGGCGTGTGTGCTAAGTAGAAAATTTTCATCACCAAACTTGTAGTCTCTTCTATCCGATACTAAATGAGAAAACACTACCTGAGAAACTAAGCATTTAGGCTATAAACTTGTGCAGGCGTAAGGTGTTTGTTAACACATGAATCAAATTAGCCTAAAAATTAATGCAAATTGTGCTGTGATGCCTAGTCATAAACCAATAGCAGATGCACAGCGTGCATCGTTCATCACGTCTTTTACCGATATGATGATAGCACCAACATTTACTGGCAACCACTTTAGCCAAAATAAACATCACGGTTGCCAACTGTAACACTGTAATAACTGTCACTAGTACCTACAGGAGTAAAATCAATTCCACGAAGTCTTTAAAGTTCACAAACGATCTGTATTCATGTTATCAGTATGTATATTTACACCTCAAAACACAATGATTCGGGGACTTACCAAGAGAATTCTTCCAAACTCCGCATGCAAGTGAAGTAGTGCGTGCAGCTCAAACTGTTACCGTATATTCCTGAGTGAATTATCAAGTCGATAATACTATGGCCCTGGAACAGTAATTTACGGTCCGGCCTAACAGTCCTTCATACATACTAAGATCAGTCTACAAATTCTGATATTTCAACCAAATCCCGTTCTGCACCAAAACGAGAACCCAAGTTACAATACTTCGTTGGGATTGTTTAAAATGAAACCGCACCTCGACTGGGAAGAGTAATTTGAGAGTAAAATTACCGTGATCATTACAGAGATACTTGCTTTTTAGATTCGGAAATTAAAATATGCCGTTAAATACGTGCTGCTGTCCTTATACACAGTTGAAACAAATATCACTTGTTTGCTTATAATTTATTTCCATGAAACAGTGCAGTCTGTTACGGTGCAACTTCGGAGGAAGTTAGTTACAGCAAGCTTCACGTTCCAGTGCGCGCCACTTCAGTTATGTCTGCTGGTAGTAACCGTTATTTCGGGAATTCGCAGAGTGCCACTCAAGTTTCCACATCGCTGATGTAAATATGAACGTTTGCGTCGTTGGACAGAAGTTTTCTTAGCATAGCTATCATAACAAATGCATAACTTTTATCTGTAGGCTCCGACCAACATACGTCTGAGTTATCTCAGGGAAATGGAATTCGCAGGATGCGAGTTGAAAATTTGTTTCGGCAGTCGATTAAACTTCAAAATATGATACATTTTTCTGATTTATACATATTTGTACTTACGAACCAAGTGCAAAGTATTTACTCGTGCAGGCAGATTTTGTTTTACCAACACATATTTTGGTGGAATTAATATAGTTTTATAATGTCAAAAGATTTCATATAACTGTGCATTAATAAAACTACATGTATATCGCAATAAAGAAACGTAGGCTGTGTGAAGTTAACTATAGTGAAACTTTTATACTTGAATGTTCATTGAAGTTCTCTTTTTTTTTTTTATAACTCGACACCTAACATACTTAGATTTTCTAAAGTTACCTCAATTTACCATCATTCGTATATGTAAAATGTTTTAGGCTATATTAATTTAAAATTAACTTAACTCATAAGCTACCACTTATAAATGGCATGGTTAACCATACAGTTATACTGAGTACGATAACACTTAAAAATCAAAATTCGTAAATTTTTTGTAATGTGGTATCATTACATTTTGGAAATATTTTCAGCTGCCAACAAAAATCTCTCAAAAGTAATCCGCTGTGTTAGTTAGGTAGTTTTCTTTAAGTGAATAATTCCTTGTTAACTACATTTGGATTCTACATGAAACGAAAAAAGAAAAAAATATCAAACTAAACCATTGTTGTGTAAGAAAGGTGAAAACTTATGTATGAAGACATACTTTGCTATCCTCAACAGAAATAAAAATATAAGTTACCATAAATTATTGCAAAATGTTTCCGGTAAATTTCGAACTTGACTGGTGCAGTTTAATATAATTCTCTGCTCACTAAAACTTACCTATAAGGAATCTTAAATTCTTCATCAGGCGAGAAGACACAACACCGACATAATATTTACTGAAGGCGTACCAGTTAGAGCAGAATTAAAAATAATTTAAGTGTGGTAATAATAACGCTACAAGAAAAATTTCGGTCACTTAGTTCTTACACGCTGCATTGCCCAGACATAAAACTGTATTTTGATTTGATATACATACACACACACACAAGAGGCAGATTTTTAGATCCCTTTGCCATAGCTGCAATATAGATACTTACACGAAAATATGTTTTATTTTTTTATAGATCGTAATCGGTGTTGATATTAAACTACAAAACTAGTTTTCTTCATTAAAATTATCTTAATTCTATAAAACATGAATTCATGAAATTTTTATGTGAAACGTTACTTTAAAGTGAATCCATCCCAATATGAATAAGCCTTCTTCGTCAGTACCAAAACTTATTGAAATAACTATAACTTTATATAAATATGTGTGTATATATATATATATATATATATTTTTTTTTTTTTACTTGATGTTGTCAAGCAGACAATGCTGCCTGATAAATTATTAACAATGCAAAGGTAAGTTATATTACAGAAGTACTTGAATAGTAACTCGTCGGAAAATAATGACATACGGTGTTGCAGTTACATATTTACTTTGCATCTTATCAGTCCGTGATACTTAAAAGGGTTTCAGGAAGTAAAATAGGTAAAACCTGTGACACATATGTACATTTATTTTTAAACGTGTAAAATCGTTTAATATGTGTACAAATGTTTTTTCATATAATTTTAAATTATTCAGAAATAATAATAATTATTGTGATTTCACCTTCTGTTCTTCCAAATGATAAAATTCGCAGTAGATAAAAGGGAGTTAAATTAGAGAACGGAAATATGGATATAAAATAGTGCGTAATAATGTTTATTATATTTAATTATTAAAATATCAAAGTCTCCGTTGGGAACGTATAGCGATTATGAGCGCAGGATATCACGCAGGAAGAATGTAGCAGGAACGAAGCCATAAAGTAAACAAATTATAAAGATAAACGCAGACGGGAAGAAGATGCCGTTTTAATCTGCGTGTAGTCACTGAAGCGAAGCAAAACTTTTGTAACCGACTTATAACGGTATTTTAAACATTCTTCTTGTGGTTTAATCTAAAGTTATCATATACCTCTCTTCTGCACGGCAACTCAGAAAGGATTTTTTTTTTTTGCGTTGAAGTTATAAACGATAAATAAACTTCTAAGAGAAAACATTACCTGCTTTGTAGCTTATGTGTCTACGTTAAAGTTATGCAGTACACTATCTTTCGTGTTCGCAATATGTCTAGACCCCCATGATTTAGAGCGCTAATAAATAAAGAGCTTATTATTAGCCGTCAATCTTTCTAGTTTCTGTAAACACAAGAACATTCACGCTGACATAATAATTAACCTGTCATATTACTTGTAAACTTATATAATGTATTTACCAACATGCAAGCTTCAACAAAATGCCATGTATATAGGATGTGGCAAAATTGAATGTTATATATTGGGAGAACCTCTCTTATCTAAATGTTACTTGAACATGGGTCCGAAAATGCTCCGTTTATAATCTACAGTTCGTATACGTGATGGTTAGAGCATAGCATGCTGACGGGATCATGTTGTGTGAAAAATACAATCGTCGCCATTATTGACAGCTACATAGCATACGAGTCGTACTTAACTGAGCGGTACATGTTGTACGATGTAACATTACACAGCAACATGATAATGCTCGCATTCTAATACATAGTAGGAACTCTCTGTATGTGTGTTTCTGTGTGTTTACTACCACTTTACTACCACTGCCATCTATTTGTTGGACAATCAAAGCGAATCTGAAATACAGGACTAGAAACATATCGCTGGTGAAATTAACCTATGCTTCATGAAAAACGCGTTGAAAATATTATTCGCCGAAACGCTCAATAATACCTATTCATATAGGATTTTATAACTGAATGTATGAGTTTTGCATGCAGCAGAATGAAAAATATAATTAGATTTTACTTACCATATGAACACATTGTGATAGTGATGACAAAGATACTTAATGTTTACGTTTGAGAATAACATCGACAAAAGTGTTAAAAATCCAAATATTGTTTGTGAAAATCAAATCCAACGCACCAGCTGCGTCTTGGCATAAATTCCGGCAAGAGAGTACATAAGAAGAATATTTGTACTTTGTGAAGAATATTTGGGTCCCTAATGAAACAGTTGTTAATACTATTTCTTTCCTTTCATTACAGCGCAAGATATATAAAAAAGTCGTGTCACTCTAATCAAACTATCGCTCACATATTTTATACATATTAGCATTCAGTAGACCATGCATTCCAGAAAACGCCCATTCCTTATTAATAAATGATTAATCTAGGTTTTATAATGTTGGTTCGTTGCTTAAACATTGATATGTTTTTATTTTACGCGAGGTTCAGTTTGTAAAATTAGCTCACGTCGTCCAAATATTATGCTGGATTTTGGTAACATGGTATATTATGTATCGCGGATAAATTTCCATGCTTACTGTACTATTCTTGCGCGCAATTTAAGAAGTGTTCGCTCATTATATCTTCACCCCGTTTTAAGTGCCTCGCCTATTTAAATGAAAAGAGTAAGAGCCCCATTATTTTTTAAAATTTCATAATTAACCTTATATACTAATACAATTCACTTGCGTACTAAGTTACTAAAGATTGATGTGAAATGCGTAGAGTTAGACGTTTTTGAAATGTAAATCTTATTCGTTTTGAAATACTGTTGGCAAAGGAATTTATTTTTCAAACTAAAATTTTCGTTTATTTATAGAGGCGAACGAATTGATAGCAGATAAATCTCGGAAGATTTATGACGGAAGTGCGCAGATATCAGTTTTCGTCTTCCGGTGTAACGCCAGTATGTTCTCCTAAGTTTTATCTCTGTCGAAGTGTCAGGCTCACATCAGAGACGTCGAAGCTCGATCACGTGCCACGTCGGAGGCGTCGAAGCTAGATACCGTGTCCTCTAGATTGGAAAACAGGCCCGTCAATACGACTTCAGCAGTGGCAACAACATATTTCAAGTCGCAAGGGAAGCTCTGCGTTATAAATTGTACGAAAGTTGTGAATAATCGAAAACCTTCCTCTATACGTTTGTGGCAACAACAAAGCCACCAATCATTTCGCAGGTCGAGAGTGTTTCAGTAAAGGCGTAGGTTGGAGATATGTAGGCATCGCCAACAGTACAATTGGCCAAATTTGTACGCCTTTAGGAATTTCGTCTCTCTGTTTATGCTTAGCTGGGACAATATTTCTTGCTGTAGGTAAACTAAAAGCTAAGAAATGATATACGTAGAAAGATGACGAACTGCTGGTATCTGATATGACGACATTCAAGTATTTGGTAAGAGACACTGGCGAATGTAGGATTTTTAAATTAATTTTATACTTGACTCTTTACAGGTGATAACGTCCAACGAAAGAAACTTTCTTACCAAATAATAAAAGTTTTAAGTTTCTAAAATTATGTAACGTTAATGTTAAATACATAGCCAGTATAGTTAGTGATACTTTTGCCCCACTTTGTTTCAGTGCCTTACCATCGCATCTGTAGCTATTCTTCATGTCTATTGGCAGTATTGACATCTATTATTTGACTGTGCCAATCACAGTAAGTTTACTGCAACACCACACGTCTGTGATTTGCCAATAGAACCTCAAGACATGTAAGAGTTAAAATATCCAATCACTGCCTATGAAGCAGAATTACGTAAGCCACTGAAACAAACTGGGGACAAATTATTTTCACGAAAAGTTTATGACTCTGTTCATAGGCGTTAATACAATATGTCCAAATCTGGTGTTTATCTTTCGTCATTGGCGTGTCTCCTATCTGACTGGACCAATGATAACTCTGGTGCGTTGCTACCGAATATTTGTGGTTACCTTCAATCATGCAAGGCTTAGCTGCTGACAATCTTGTGAAAAATACGATAGCACAAAAGATTCTTGCCATTTCCCACTATCATTAGGTATAGTCTATAAGTTGTTACAGAGCAGTC
The DNA here is from genome assembly GCA_003012365.1 of Medauroidea extradentata. Taxonomy (NCBI): domain Eukaryota; kingdom Metazoa; phylum Arthropoda; class Insecta; order Phasmatodea; family Phasmatidae; genus Medauroidea; species Medauroidea extradentata. Next base: position 140,515 of record PNEQ01013293.1, read on the forward strand.
ATTAGGAGAAGTGATGCAGCAAATCACAACCATTTTTACTACACAGTACGTCTTTGTTGTTAAGTTGTGCAACGCAAAATGCTGATGGAGTTCTTCTTTGCGGAGAATTTACAATAGTGAACTGAATTAATGTTGATGTTTCTAACTCAGCTAACCTGGGCTCGATTTCCCGCCCATACATTCTGGTTTCGTTTTCTTGTTATTTTTCGAAATCACTCCAAGTTTTGTTGGGTAGTTCCTCACGAATGGGAGGCAGATTCCCTCCTATTCTCCTGCCTCTTTGAGTCACCCGTTCCATCAGTCATGACTTAGATTGCGATACAACTTTCTAACTACCTACATTTATCTGATTATTTGTGTTACAGGAAACTTAAATATAAAGCGAGAGGTCGAGAAGATTCCATTTAAAGAAATATCAACGCACTTACTTAGCATAGGAACATAAAGTAAGATCGAACCCCCCCGAGACTGAACTCGTGACCACCCGTTTGTAATGTACGTATTCACACACACAAATAAACTATCTTTTCATCTAAGTTAACGGAACTTCAGTTCGTATAAATAGCCATGCGCCCGCTAAGGTCTAAAAAAAATAACAAAAAATTTAAAACTTTGTTACAATGGTGTCGTTGAAATAAAACCAAAAATAAACGTGTTATCTTCTGTTATTAATTTTACTTCTATAAGAACTAATGTACAACAAAAAACATATAAAATATTGCTAACGAAAATCCGGAAAATATGTAAAAAATTAACAAATGTTTGAATGTAAATATTAGAAGATCATTTCAAAAATTTAGAAAAAGAGTACTTTTAGCAAAAATTAAACTATTGACACAGAAAACAAGTTAAGAAATACGATACGAACCTTCAGAACAAACGGGAAACAACTTTAGTACTGACTTAATATCTCTTCTAGCTATACAATCAATCAAATAATATTTATACTGTTAGCAATAGAAAAGGTAAATGAAAATAGATTATAAAAATATAATTAAACACAACGCATAAGTATCAGGAAACCAGTCCGGTCGAACACAAACACAGTTATATTTCTGCTTTTGTTTATTTGCTTATCTTCTGAAACTTGCTTGCGAGAATTTAGTTTTGAACTCTATAAATTACAAATTTTTATAATCACGTTTGTATTAAATCGCAAACAAATGTTCTAAATGTGTACAGAATTGTTATCTCTGAACGAATAGTATTTTTAATTGTGTAACACATAAAAAATAAGATATGCCGAAAAGTGCGTAGGCCTAGTTAGCGACCGCAATGGCTTCATTAGCAGATTACATTGTCAGAGCGAAAAATTATGATTCTAACTGCATTAGTTCTACAGTTCTATGCTTGTTGTGGCGTAAATGCGAATGAGAAATAATGTTATCCTTCACAATAAAAAAAATTACGTGTTACACATGCTTACTCAAAAGAACACACATTTTATTTTGAGTTACACGCTTCATATTTTAATTAATGCAATTACGTGGTAGTTATAATAAAAATCAGCATCTTACTTGTGATAAACACAGCAGGAGAATGAGTAAAAACCACAGCGTAGTTAAATGTTTCAGCATGAAATCATCCAAATGGGTCTGAGTAGGGTTGACGAGTTGTAGAAAGGTGAAATTTATCCGAGGCATTCTCAGAAGTTTTAGGGGACTGAGCTAGCGACTGTGTCACGTCAGAATCATTCAAAAGGACTACATGAACGTGAAACTTGAGGACCCTTAGATACTCCACTAAGAAAGACGAATACGCGACAAGGAGAAAATAAGAAACACTCAAAATCATTTCGCTTTAGCGGTCTTCACTTCCTTTCCCTGCGTTGGTCTGTCTTTGTAAGAGCCCCGAGTCGTCCTGGAATGTTATCACGAAGCAAGACGAAGTTGATAACTCGGAAAGTTTTTCTTCCTTTCATCCTATCCGCATCCCTGTGCTTCTCCCCTGTAACCGTTCTCACTTCTGTTAGCCACACAATTCCGTAAGAACAGCAGGCGCTGTTTGCTGAAAGAACACATCATTCCACGGAGAAGTAGCAAACAAGGTTCAGCAGGAGTTAACACAATAGCATTGTCACCATGACACTCGCACACCTTCACTCACTGGGAGAAGAAAATGTAGCATGCGATCATAGAGTTGTCACATTCCTCTCCTTGCTGCACAGCAAGATGCTCTTGGAGTTGTAAGCTGCATAAAGTCGCGTTGCATCGTATTTGATTCGTGTCAAGTTCGCAGACAGAGTTCTATTTCAGTGTTCAATATTGGTTTTATCTGGTATGTATTTAACCTGTTTTTCTTTATTTTAGAATTCTCTTGCGGGAATTCTTCTATTTTTCTGTTGACTGTATTTAATAATGATTTCCGGTGCACAAAATTTCCTCATTTTCGTACGTTTTTCGTAAAGTTGTTTTAAAATTGGAAGTTAAAAGTATCCATAAAATGATTTTAAAAAATGAATTTGAGAATTGTTATAACATATATTTTAACTATCTTTCTCTCTCTCTGTAGATAAATAAATAAACAATATGTATACACACATACACACACACATCTGTGTGTGTGTTGGTTGTGTGTGTTTCGTGCGAAAGGCGTAAAACCCCAAAAATAAATTAAAAGAAAAGAAATAGCAGATTATATAACAGCCGAACTAACAGTAAAGAATATCTATCAATACGCAATGAACTTTGTATATTGTAATGTTTTCCAATTAATTTGTAAAATAATACGCATACTAATTGATTGATTTATAGTTTTTGGTGAGATAGGTGGTTACAAGATTTTAATCCTAATGATGTTATGAAGTTCGTATGTCACATTCTTATCGCGATATTTTTACGATAGTTGTTCTCATAATCGATAAGTACGTTGTTTCCATTTCTATTCTTTTCTAATGTCCACTTTTGTTTCGTCTATCTCTGATGGTACACAACACTATATCTTATTGTTGAAACGTGCGTAATGAAGAAATATTATTTTTTACAAAATATTATAATAACTATGTTGCTTGTCCAAAAATAATATTTACTCTTATTAAGACTAATTATTTCTAAAATAATTGCGTAAAGAGGACTGAATTAATTCTTATACTTGAAGTCTTCATATGAAATTAATAAATATGACTGCGCAATTTATGTTCATCGTTTGAAAGGTTTTATTTCGTTTCGTTTAGGATTTATTCATCGTATACGGTACGAACTTCATTGAAAATGAAATAAGTTGTGAAATAGATTTCAGCTTAAGACATTGTAGAAGCAAAAACAAATAAAAAACTAACAATTTAAAAACTCATCAATGGAAACATCTTAGGGAAGGATAAAGTTGTCGCCTCGGTGGACGTATTTTTGCGCATCTGAGGTTGTGTAGAGAGAAACAGTAAGGTCGACCCAGACATATCGTGCCTAACTGAGGCCTCTAGACGCAAGCCACTAAACTAGCGTGCAGTTTTTCCATAAATAACCCGCCTCTGTGAGACATTCCTGGGCAACGCTATCATTTTATGAAGTTATATCATTGGTCCGCCTGTAATTTTTACTCATGTTAATTTTTAACTGACTTCAAAAAGAGGAGGGGGTTATCAATTCGGTTGTATTTTTAAGTTTATAGTATACCTAAAAAACCTCGCAACGAACAATTTCAGATTTTTTTTAGGTAGCAAAGATGCTAGGCGTTTTTAAAATAGAAAAACAGTTCGCGGGAATTTTCCAAATACTTTATTACGTAGCCATAGTATGTTATTTCACTCTGAATTATTTCACATACGTAAGCCAAATGGTTTTTACTATTTGCAGGACAGCAGATCATGCAAATTTTGACTTAGGCGCACCATTATGAGAAAACTATGCGAGCTAAAATTGTTTCTTAAGGGGAAACTGCACTCACAAGTACCGTCTATATAAAACTAACAATATTTCATGAAAATATAAAATCATGACTTCATCGCACTTGAACAGCCTTAATATGATCTGCCCAGGCAGGGTTGCCACATCTAACGTCACGGCCTTCTACTAGAAACGAGGCGTCAGATGAGCGGCACTCAGGACGTTGCTTTATAAAGAAAATGGAACGCCAGCCCGAGGTGTGAGTGCAGGGTTAAGTTCATCTTCAGGGGTAGTGGTGGTGGTGGTGGTGGAGGGGCGGGCGAGCTCTTTGACAGAGTTCCCAGTTTCCGGTCACCGTGCGCATCGACACCGGCGCACCTCCGCGCTCTGCTCATCTGCATACTAGATTGCGTGCGAGACGTCTCTCGGACGAGGGTCGCGGTCGCCGGGACGAGACTGAAAGAAAAATAAATATATTGAAAGAGAAACGAGATCCTAATGAAGTTCCTTTTGCGTTAGGTACGAGCTCGCCATGCACAGCAGATTCAAGCGTGGTGACAAAAAAAAAAAAAAAAAGAAAAAGAAAGAAACAAAAGTGGATACTTGTATTTGCATCACGGATCGCGCTTCTGAGAACTACTTCTTCTCTACGAACGAGCGTCAGCGAAGATTATTTAATGATGAGTCTGCTGCACCGAAACAATTGGCATCTTCGTGTTGGATGATTGCCACATATTCCACTTATTTTATTTAACAAGGGTAGCTGTGATTTGTGTTAATGTATATTTAAGTCCGATTTTAAATATTTTCCCCGTGTTAGACAGTATTGTCACAACAGTGTACGTCGATAATCTAAGAATGTCAGTTATTTAATACAAATATCGAAGAAATAAGCCTTTGCATTTACAGTGAAACTTTTATATTTTAACCTAGAAAAATTTATATTTTTACAACAGCCTTATATTCATATTTCTGTTCGTTTTACACGAAGATTAATGTATTTGTCCATGATTACCTTTTTTGTTTATTTTTTTTTGTCAAGAATCTTAAACCTACGAAAGTTGGACGTGTTTTCATTTTGTTGTGTAACATGGAAAGAAAAAATACGCGAATTCAGTGACCTACATGTTAGGTTTCACTATCCTATATATACTCAAGCCCCGATCATTTGTCCACTAGCTGCTACTCACTGGTACAGCAGACAATGAACGAATAGACGGGGTTTGATTTTGTATAGGGTGGTGGATTCCACCATGCAGGTAATTAAAATGGCTAATTTTTTCTATCAATATTTATAATCATTATATTCCCGGAAATTTCGCGCGTTATAGCCATGCTCTTTAATTTCTACTATTTATGCGATAGTTCTTTTTTAAACTGAGACAAGTGCAGATATCAAAAATCTGCCTGTCAGCTTTCTATAAATTGTTTTTTTTTTTTCGTGATAGCTAATATTTTTCGAAGCAAGCAATTATACGGTTTTGATTAATAAGTCAATCATAATTCCGTTAGTTATGTAACTAGCTTAAACCATAGTATTTACTGCCTTGAAAAATCAGTCAACGTGGAGAAGACGATTTTAAACAAAGCTACCAGACATATTTTTTATATATGCCCTCGTTTAGGCGTAAAAAAATAATGTTGCTAAATAATTAGAAGCCTTAAGGGTAATCATTACTTGCATTCTGCGAATTCTTCAATTTTCTCTGAAGTTACACACTATTAGATATATCAAAATTACTGTCTGACACGGTACAGATATTTTCTTCTTAAGCGTTGCCAAATTGTCATGCTTTCACTACCGTTCTTAGTTTTTGTGTGGCAACCGTTCGGAGGGAGAAAGTAATTTGTTTTTCTCTACGGATGGATACAGGTCGAGTATAAGCAATAGTAGAGAAGTAGTACCAACTATATACAATGCAAGAAAATATTCCCTTCGCCTTGTTGAAAAATAAAGCATTATAGAACATTTGTAAGCCTAAATAAGGAGGGGCTACATGAACAATTCAATTTTTATATTTGTAAGAGACATAGTTTCTTTAATAGACCTGCGTTGTGACAATTATGTACAGTAATGAATATTTTATAGATTTCGTAGTTTTTGTACAGTGGTATGTTTGCAGCAAAAATTTGCTATAAAACGGTGTTATACAAGAAAAGTAAACCAACTGACATACAGAAATGAAATAATTCCTGTTAAAGAACAGTGTCTTGAGCTACGCATAGATATGAATAAATAACAGTTTTGACAATTTTTTTTTTGTATTTTTAAAATTATTGAATTTAAATTAAAAAATTGCCCATTTTCTGTAATCACTTAAAAAATATTCATAATATTTCAAATCAGTGTTTTTATACATGTATAGTTGCAGTCCGTGACATTTTCCTTCATCGTAAATTATTTCATTTATGTAAGTCAATCGGTTTTCGTTTCTTGTATAAAACAGTTTTATGCCATTTTTGGCTTTGACTTGCCAATATACAAAAACTATGAAAAAGAAAATTTTCATTACTGCAGAAAATAGTCACAATGAAGTTCTACGAAATGAACAATATCTCGTACAAACAAAAACATTATTAAAGTAATAAAAATTTTTCGTGGACTCCCCCTCCCCAGGCCCTCATATAAATGGAGAAGTTCTATTATTCCAAAATGGTGGGTGCTGATCCCCCTTAAACGATATGCATGTTGAGCTCGACAGTCCTGTGTACACTTTGTCCTTAGATACTTGTTCATTGCATGCTACACGTGGAGTGACAATGTTGTACTTCAGACGAGGTAGCCAATGAGGATTTTCATGCAGGTTTGCTATTGGTTTAAATACCTCAAGGATGAGTTTTATAAACATTGACCCAATTGCGAAAGTAACTCACTTGTATATGAGTTTGAATTCTAACATTTCCTCAAATGCATTTGCGAAAATTCCGTATGTCAGATAATCAATTTAACTAAGGTATTGTAATGTGCTTGGAAGTAGTGTACGCATTGTGGCTTAAACATTGATAATGTAGAGCCCAAGCCCAAGTGATACTACCTGAGAGTTTTACTGACAGATCCTTGTGGTCCGTGGATCATTACCACATGTTTGCTAATGTTTTCTATGCTGTCCACATCATTTCATCTTTCAGTTACCTCGTACACTGATTTACAAGTAAATAACAATTTATTTACTTTCAAAATTGACAATTGAAAGCTGTCAAAAAGTGAATTCAGTCATGCACTAGATCACAAATGTGACAATGGCAGCGAATCAGGAAAGGGTTCGGATAAATCGACATATCATTAAATGTTTTACGTTTAAAATAGCGGGAGCTGAAAATGTCATTTTTTCCCGTCGGAGAAAACACGAAAAGAAAAGATAAGGAAACACAGAAATCTTTCAACAGGGTACAGTCAATTGATCCCAGTTTAAGAACAATGGCTAGGGACTGGACATTTTCGCAATTTCAGTGACCTGTAGGCTAGAATCCATTATATTTTGCATACTCAAGCTTCAACTATTAGTTAACTAGCTGCTACTCAGTGGAACAGCAGACAATGAACGAATAGACGGGGCTTGAGTATGCATAGTATAATGGATTCTAGCCTACAGGTCATTAAATTCGCGAAATTTTCCAGTCCCTAGCAATTGCGCATGCATAACTGTAGCACCACTTTCGTTACAACGTGATTCAGGGCGCCGCCTACCGTGCTCTTCAAATTCATTGTGATTGAGGGGAGTGGTTTTTTACGAAACCACATGCAACCATTATACGTATGTACAAAAAAGAAAAAAAACTTAGACAATTACGGAAGGTCATTGTTAAGACGCCATGCTCATTAAAAGTACTGTTTCTAATTCCTATGGCTAAACGTGGCCTTATCAGACTGCCGTACTTCAAAAAGTACTAACCGGATGTATGTGAAACTCAGAAACGTGCACTTAACTTTCCTAAAGACTTTCCACCAATGAAATTGTATGGTCATCGCTTGAAAACCCATAGTGAAAATGAATCGGCGGGAATCCCGTACGCTAGTTCAGTGCTTAGTTCGTTGTGGCGATGTGGCATTTGATACGCGCTTCAATGTCGTCCATATAGCTTCGTCACTTATGAGCCTCAACGCGCATAATCTCTGAAGTTAAGCGTCGCCCTTAGGTGCATACATTTGAGGGATGTCAAATATCTAATCAACAGGGTCGTTCCAGCAACGAATCAAAATTTCATCTGAGAACCTTCCTGACGGTTCGGATTAGATGAACATCAGTACATAACCACTACAACAATCAATACAGACGTTTCTGAAAGCTAAGATTACACTGACTCCTTTTTGTACCTGTACAAAATATTCTTTCGAAACTAGTTCAAATTTGTGTTTGAATACTACGAATAATCTCTGCTGAATTAAAATATGTGCTCGGATACAAACCACATGTCAATAATTCTGTGTACACACTTACATACGACTTCCACAATTGTTTGTATTAAAATAAAAATTTTTGCTTGAGGATGTATAACGCGAATATTTCAACCCTGATTTCGAAGCAATAATTATTATTCTGTAATGTTAAATTATAATACAAAAATTACATAACATTTTATTATGTGTGAGCACTGCATGTGCCAAAAAAAATCTCAGCGGAGTTAGGTAGAAATTTTTTTTTAAACATTTCCAAGCAATACTATTTACATCATTAATGGTTTGCCTTATAAATACAACATGCTCGTTTTATAGTTTAAGTAACACTCGGCTACTGAAATGTTTTAAGGAAATACGTTTTATATTAATCTTGCATTTTTATCATGCAATTGCATAACATCAGCCTTGCCTACACCTTCGGGGTAAATAAATACTTTAATTTGTGTTGTATTTTTTTACCGCTAAGGAGATGTATCGATTACGAATTCTTCCTTAACAATTTGTCGCTGGTCACTACTTAATCATCGCGTTCACAGTACAAAATAAAGTATCACATTTTCCGGTGTAAGTTTTTTTTTTGAGGAAGTGAGATAAGTCATATGTTCGCGTATTAAATACAGGCTGAAGCAAGCATGCGCTACTTACAGCCTTTGTGGTGTGGAATTGTTTTTAAATATTGGCTCCAGGGCGGTTACTTGTTGTGTTGCCATTGGTTGGATATATGTACGATTGAGTTTCACCCAGCCCCTACTCTGCCCAGCGAGAATTTTACATCACGGCGTAACACGTTTTTCTTGTGGTGCAAAGCTTACTGAAAGTAGAGAAATTATATTTCCTTTTCCTCCTCCCTGGTGTTTCAGGAGGATAATGTCTGACGCCTACAGGAACGACATGGTGATGAGAATTCTTGGCGACGCAGGCGGGGTGTTTTTTTGTCCCCTATTTTGTCGTTTGTCATGGCTTTTATCCTTGGTTCTCCATCTCGCCCGCCTCTGCAGGGGTGAAGTGCTTCTTCCGGCGCAGTTCATTTCCTCTGGTGAGCAGAAGATGGGACTTGCCTTTGTAACGTCGTACCTCGCCCCCACTGCCCGGGTTATTCAGATATACCTACTCACTGACCACTCAGTTTTTTTTTCAAACCCCTATGCCACCATTTCCCTTGAGATCGTTGAAATGGAACGAGGTCGGCAAACCACTCGACCCTACTCATGCATGGTCGGGTGTTTTCACCCCGCCCTGTACTAGTTCTTTTAAGGCCCTGCCGGACAAATTGGTTCTCTAGTGGAAGCTCTTCAATTAAAACGTGTCACCGAGGTAGGAAAAAAAAGCTTCAGTGTGAAGCTGAGTCTGTTCGCAGGAAATAGATACTTTTAAATCAGCTCGTTTTTGTTTTGCATAACAAGCTGGCAGTAGTCTTGTTAGCGTGATGGCAAAGGTATCGACGTCTGGCTCCTGACCTGGTTAAAATCATTAATGAGCGCATTGTACGAGACATCGCTGTGTCACAAGAAGGGAGAATGTTAAAAAAAAAAACAGTTATTTTCGAAGTTGTACCGTTATGAAATATGATCAGACTCTGGGAAGCTCTTGGTAACTGACAATCAGAAACGATTTTAAGTAAACAGCGAACGTCTAAGAATTAACTACAAAATTTGTTTGGATTTTCAAGTCATCCCAATGCTTACAGCGCTGACAAATATTAGTTGTTTATCTTGGCATCCAAAATTTAGCACCGTTACTGTTTCCTAACGAATATGCTAGCTGACACTGAAGCTGACGTATTCCGGGCCTCGCGAAAGTGTAACCAAATACACTATAAACCAATACGAGACAACTTGTGCAAATCTGTGAGAAAACTGATTTTCTTATCACGTCAAGTCAACAGATAACAGCACACCACATTTTATTTACATCATATTTGCGCTGCCAACTTAACAATGTGGAAAAAAATTTTATTTTCTTGACGAATAACCCGAAATAAATGAATAAAACGAAAACGGCAGTTCACAAAACAGGCTATAAACAAGTAAATAATTGTTATAGCATTAATTTATTCAATAGTTTCACTCCTTGCCGTCAAGTAGCTTTTGCACACTTCTCTGTATAATTAGCATAGAGCTGTCTGGTATTGGATTTATCGTATTTCGTGTAACAAACTAGTGTCTACTTAAGACTCCTATAGTCTGCGAGCATTCCTTCTCGATTACTAGAGACCTAGAAATTTCGCGAATTAATTTCAGATGAGTATTTCTTTCAAACTCCTTTACTAGTTAATTAGTTTCGTGATGCACTGTTACTGAAAACATTCCTTGAGGACTGCGAGCCAATAGCAGACCTGAATACAATACTCCGTGACTGAACCGTTTTTGTGGACATGCGCCGTTGCGAGCGAATTTCGCTAAGTTATAGAAAGGCCCATAATAAATGAAAAAACAAGATATTCAAGTATAAGTTGTTGTTAACAAACATATCGGCCAAACATACGCACATTAAATATGTATATTCGTATCCAAAAATACGACACGAAAAAAAAGAAGAATAACGACACAGATTAATCGGGACGGAATAAATTCATGCGTTTAAGAAAGAACACATAAGAAAAAGAAAAACAATGAAATAAGGTGTGTGAAAAGACAAAATGGATGAGGACAACATTGACAGCAGAAACGACAAGAGATGCGAATAGATGTGGACACAAGCGACACAGCAAAGATAAAACAGAGGAAAATCAGTAGGCTTCCTTCGGTGACAGGAGACTATTCCTTTCCGGAAATTTATGTATGTTGTATGTTTGTTGACAACAGTTGACAATGTCTTTTTTTCTTCTTGTTTAGTTATGGGTTTCTTCTGCAACTCGGTGACATTCGCTAGCAATGGCGTACGGCCACAAAACAAGGTTCAGTTTATAAAACTAACCCATTGCAGGAATCGTTCAAAGAACACTCTCCTTCAAAGATCATTCTTTGACTCCATGTACAAGTACCTGAATACAGGCTGTACACAGAACTGTAAAAGTCCAACCAACTGGTCGCTGAACCAGCGAAATTTCAGGGCCTCTTTCCATGACTAAACTGTTTTTACATTTACGTGAATTCTAGTTTCCTGCTCAAGTGAAGTATCAATACTTCAACGAGCTTGATGTTATCGTCCATATGTTTGTCGGAAGCAGCAAAAAATAACGATTATCTAATTTCAGCCACATCAGTGAGATCACTCCAAAGTATGAGGAGTTGAAATAGTGCTCGATGTAACGAAATATACCGGATTTATATAAACAGCTTGGTTTTTACTATGGACATTTAGAGAGACACTTATGCCATAGCATCTCCTTAATAGTGGGGGAGCATATCAGTGGTGAAATACTTATGTAAATAACAACATTTACTCATATGAGCAACCTGTAAAAGGCCAGATTCGTTAAATAAATTTAAAATTATTTACGTTTAAATCGTTTAAATGCATACACACTTCTACAAAAATTGTTACGGTGTTGTAAATGAGGATGTCAGTGGCTAAGCGTGGTTTATTTTCAAGGGAAGTGATATTGGTTCCTGTGTCATTAACATGCGCACGCAAATAAACCACCAAGAATATGTTCGAATATGTTACTATTATTGAAGTCGTGTTACTGGAGAATTCGTTTCTTGCTTCTTGCACGTTGTTAGCTGGATGTTTACCTGCGCCTACCGGTCTAATATTTCCACAGACAGTTTAACGTAGCGTGCAGTCGTTGCCAAGTAGCGCTTCACTTTTTCGCTTTGCTACTGAAGGGTATATATATCCGCTGTTTAGACAGAATGCAAATTAATAAGAAATCCGTATACTGACATTTCTCGGCTGGTCCAATATAAAAATAATAAAATAACTGGATGGAGCTATTCAGAACGGAATCACTACACATATTACTGGAGCTGAGATATTCATGGTCAATTCTACTGTGTCCACATAAACCTTGTAAAAACTGATTTTATCTGGCTATTTCTTTTTCTTTAAATATTATAATTTAATGCTTGTTATTTTTCTAGAATATTCTTCTCAACTTTTGTTTCTACTTTTAATGATTATCTCAAAATAAACTACTTTGTGAATTGGTTCCTTTCTGCATAACTACGTTCAATAATGATCGTATTGTAAACAGAGACGGTGGTTTGTAGCAGAAAAAGTTTGCTGTTTGCTAGGCTTCAATGTAACATATTAACATCTGACGTCGTTCTTTCGTTATTGGTTCGTCTCCATCTGACTGGGCCAATGATATCCCCGGTGCGTCGTTACTGAATATTTATGATTCGCCTTTGAACAACTTCATAACCATCCTCCAAACATGCAAGGTGCAGGCCGCTACGTTGTTTTGTAAAACACGATAACACGACAGATTCTTACGATTTTCCACTATCTGCAGGGCCCGGTAGTTTTCGCGAAAATATTTTTGCCCCACTTTGTTTCAATGTCTTACGTGCGCACAACTTCATGATCATTTGCAGAGTGTTTTTTGTGCAGTTACTATTAATTTGACTGTGCCAATCAGTACATGGTTAAATGTGACACATCACATCTGTAATTTGAGAGTTTAACCTCCAACTCTGGGTGTTACGGCATCCACTCACTGACCACATAGCAGAGCTTCAGGTGCGCACGTAAGGCACTGGAACAAAGTTCTGCAAACATTTTTTCGCGAAAACTACCAGGCCCTAACTACCTGTTACAATTGAGGCGTGCAGAGCAGAAGTGGTGTAAATCCATAATTGAGAAAATGGGATAATTGCGTGTAAGTCCACAACATGGCATCCTCTTTTCAGCGCCAGAGTTAAATAAGTACATAGTTCACCCATTACCGTGTAGGGTGAAGCATTTCACTACTGATGTGACAATGTCCCGCCATTTTTCAGTGCAGTAGTTAAGTAAATCCATGGTATTGTGAAAGATGGAGTTGAGCAGTTGAATGTTAATTATGTATGTACCCTTCACAAAAATACACCGATTTTGTTTATACAAACTTTACATTTTACATTATTACATATGCCTTTTTTTTCTCGCATCAAAGATTTAGGATTTACGCTAGTTCTGCTTTGCACGCCTCAATTGTAAGATACTGTGTTGCCCCCAATGTGTACTTGTGTCCGCAACAGCCAGTATGGTGCTGAACGACATTGGCCAGGTCGGCCGGTCGGCTTGTGCGGTGTTAACTTGGCTGCACGCCGGCCAGCTCTCATTGCTGAGGAGCAGTGTTGCAAACATGTGTGGAATTACACAAAATGTTAGGAATTTAAAGAGTTTTGTGGGACTTCGCGTGGACTGAATACCTGTGTGGAATTTCTGCGGAATGCTCACTTTTAATATAAATATCGAAGTATATACATTTGAAAATATTTTTGTAATTTATGCATGCTGCACAATGTATCAGAATATGAAAGAAATTGAAGCGATCGTTGAAATGCAGGCTTTAATGTGAAACTTAAAATTTTTTCATTAAACAGTAAAATCCATCTATACTTGACGTTTCACTTTCCGCAAATTATGAATGAACTCTTGTTTAAGTTGTCCGCGCGGTGTGATTGTAATCGAGGACATGTATATTGGTGGTTTGCATTTTCACTTTGTTTAGAATTTTGTAGAATTTCGTTGTGGTATCTGCGGAATTTTGGATGGATGATCTGGCAACAGTGCTTAAGAGTGATCGCAATAGAAACGGTACGAAAGGACAAAATATTAAGGCCATGTTCTTTTGTTTATACTTCTTTTTTGAGAAATTAATTTTTTTACGCCTAAACAAGAACATATATCAAACATGTCTGGTAGTTTTGTTTAAAATCGTCCTCTGTATGTTGGCTGGTTATTTCAACGATGTAAATAATATATTTTTAGCTAATTATATAATAAACGAAATTCTGGTTAGTTGAATTTTTAGTAGAAACCGCGTAATTTGTTGTTTTGAAAAAAAATAGCTATCACGGCAAAAACCATTTTAAACAAAACTGCCAAACAGATTTATGATATCTGCTCTCGTTTAAGCTTACAAATAGTTATCGTAAAAACAGTATAAATGAGAGAGCCTGGCTTTAGGGAATACAGAAGTGGAATCTGAGGTAGGACGGCAAATTCAGTCATACACACCAGCAAAACGATTTCGCTGGCAAGCAACATTGCGGAAATGCCTACCGTCAATCAGCGTTAGGCGACAGCCTTGCTAGCCGTCAGCCAGACCAATAGGAAACATGCAGTGAGATGCGGAACCAAACAGACGCGGGACAGGTATCAACAAGCTCGAGCAGCCAATATTGTCAAGACATGTGTGGGCAGTCAGTGTGTCGATGTATGTGTGGAGTTTATAGTAGCACGTCATCAAAAGTGTGTATGGCACTTTTGTTATCAAGTAATGGTACAGTCACGGTTACGTTACTTTCGTGTTTCATTGTGACATCCTACATGCTCTTCTACCAGCACCTCTTCCACTTCTTGCCGTCTGGGGCCCAGAAACAAACTGTAAGGTGGAATCACTGTGTCTCTCGCAGGCGAAGAGATTAATGAACCGGTAGAAATACCTTCACAATGTCTTGTATTCAAATTATGATTAGTAACCGTCCTGCAGTGTACTGATGCACTATAAATCATCCATAATAGTTTTATTATGATTTTACTAAGCACTCATAGCTACTCAGTTGTTGGTGAAGCTATAGTTAAAATAACTCCCATGCCTGGCATGCCTAGCAATGTCCCTTTTTAAAAAGTATTCTTCAAAAAAAAATTTATGTTGCCTTGTTGTAGCCTGTACCGCGGTTTGCACCCCCTTTCCTCTCCCTTTACCGGGGCTAAAAATCTTATGGCAGAAACCTTGACTGGCGCACGCTCAACAACAAAGATTAGTTTTTGTTTCACTAAATTTTTTTGGTACCTAGTTCTACCCTTTACCCCGTTCTCCCCCCTCCCCCCGAAAAGCATGAAATGTTTTAGTGGCAGAAACATTTGGGGATGGACACACAACATCTCACCAAAATTTTCATTTTTAGCAAAATTTTTGGGTACTCCGTTCTGCCCCTGAGCCAGTTTTGCCCACTCCCCCTTTCAAAGTATACGTATTTTCGCGGACGCCTACACAATGCACCAAAGTTTTTTTTTCACACTATTTTATGGATACCCCGCTCTGATACACCACCCCATTGACCCTTCTCCCCGAGCTTTTTTTGGAGAAGCCTTCGTTTGCGCACGCACTACTCACAAAATTTTCATCGTAGTCGTATGAATGGTTTAGGAATGCATTTTTATAGCGTATGCTAACCATTACAACGTTATATCCTTTATATCGTGATAAACTACTTTGCAGGCTTCACAAAATTGAGAAGGATCTGTACACCAAATTCACTAGGTTACAAACAGAGAGCAGGCATGTGCAGTGTCGACAACACGTGACCAACGTATCAAATATGATCACAATTAAAATGATTCACATATTTCTATTACTGAAATTTGAAGCCTTAGTATCACGAAGTTGGTAGGTTTACCCTGGTGTAGAGTTCTTATGTTGGTAAAGTTTTAGAAATTATTGACGTGTTATCGCCATAAACAGTTTAAAGATGTAAAAATAATATCACGAGCCATGTAAAATCAATGATAAAAACGTGTAAGTATGCAGTTTTTGTGATAAAGTAAGCATTTTTTCAGGCCCTGACAAAAGACAATAAACAATAAAAAGAATATTGTTTTGCAGCATCGAACGTTGTTTTTAAAAATTGTGAAAGATCACACGGTTACGTTTAGGATAAGTGGCTGAAAGATAAACATTTTGTGCAAGGAAAAATTAAGTTGAGCATAAAGTGCTCATTTTGATGTGAACAAACAACCTGTAGTGAGTGAGTGAGAGAGAGATATTTCAGCAGCGCTTTACATCGAGGTCTCGAGCGCTGGTGAGGGGTAACATGAGGTGAGTGTGTAGCAGCGGCGGAATGAGAGAGCGGGGAAAATGGGAGAACCACAGACGTCGCTGCTGTTCAAAGATGTTTTTTTTTTTCGGATACAATACGCGTCTGAATAATGTTAAAAAATAGAACTAATTAAAAATACAACTTTTGTTCATGATTTCTTGTTACTGGGACCGTTATCCAGTCACTATGTTAACAATTGATCTTGTTGCAACTGTAATACGATGAACACATTCTCACTCTGCTTTTATTTATTGATAAATATATTTTAACGTGTTACGTTTGTTACCATTCGAACATTTTAATAGGCCTGCACTGTTAAACTTCGAGCCCTTGAATATCAAACTGGAGAACATGAGCGCGGCAGAAACGAAGAATTGTAAATGACGGTTAAAATTTTCGTTATTATTTCAGGGAATAACGGTACTGCTCTAGAGTGGGATATGACTTATAAGATTTTTTTGTGTTAAATCCATATACCTTAACATAAAAATAATAAATATAAATCAGTTTATTTTATGATAATAAGACTTAAAATTGGATTGGTTTGTATCATTTTCATAAGTTTATTTAGTACACGATTATTTATATACATTGCGTTTAGTAAATACTAAATTATTTAATACCTAAACACTTAAAAAATATTAATATGTTTTTACCTTTAAACGTTTGTTTTATGAAAAAAAAAAAAAAAAAAAAAAAACTAATGCCTATATCAGTTACAGCCAAAATGTGTATGTTACTAAATTTCATTATTGCACTATACAGTAGAGATGAGAAATTCGAAAAATAAACTCCTGTGATCTCGTTAACTTTTGACACAAAATTAAGAGCGAGAATATGGACAATGAAATCATACTTACAAAGAGTTTACAGTTTCACATTTGTTTCGTTCCTTGATGTCATGCACGCGCACATTCTTGAATGAACATTATCATTTCAGATTCGCGCGATGCAAAACGCTGGTCGGCCTTGGCGCACGGCACAACCCGGACGTTGAAGTTGATTGATTCACGAGGCCGTTAGGCGCGATGAAAGTAACTCCCAGCTCGCCACGCCCAGTCTCGATCGACACATTCACTACTCTTCATCCTCATACACAGGCCTAGAAAATTATGATGACTTAACGCGGTCCATATTTTTCACGTGTTATAAACTATTAATATTTTTTACCACGTTATTTAGGTAAACATAAAGCTTCTGAAGCATTAAGATCTTTTTTTTTTTTTTTTTTTAAATTTACGTTCAATATTACTAGGGACCTGAAAAATTGGCGATTTCTTTTACGCGCACGCTAGAATTCCAGCAACTATAAGTTCGTGTCACTTTCACAATTGGCAGATGACTAATTTGACATCCGCTGGAAGCATCTGAGCCAATTATAACAACATATAGAGACCTGCAAAATTCGCGTTATCATTTGGTAGCAGACTAAACTTCACTTTCCTATACATAACTGAGCATAATCTGCGATTCAATTGGCCACGAACTTTTATGTGTTGTCATTTACGTGTGTTACGTATTTAGAGAGATTGGCCTCTCTACCGTGTAAGCATTCTCCGCGGCAAGTCACGACAATATCGACCAGCGGGAGACGTCGAACGAGCCTATTGTCATTTGGAGTCTAGTCAGCTGTCAGAAAACAACGCGAATTTTGCTTGTCTCTATAACTTAACGTGCCCCATACCACTGTTTATGCAAGCAGCCAGTGACAGATGTTGTCTACACCAGTGAACATATATTCTTACAGGCTAGCCTACATGTCAGTGAACCCGCGAATTTTTCCCGTCTCTAATTATTACAAATTAAACCACAATAAATTGAATACTGGGTGTTTTCCGCGCGTCTCCCACTTTTTCTTTTCATTCCGTCTGCAGAATTTTTCTCGTTCTTTTCTTCACTTAGTCTGATAACTAGTGATTCCTATTTTTTTTTTCCAAAAAGATTTTTACACCACTTTGTTTCAATACCATACGTGCACATCTGCAGTTCTGCTTAGTGGTTATTGGCAGCGTGTTATATGTGTGGAGGTGCCAATTAGAACAGTGTGTGAGTGTGTGTGCGCGCGACTCCATACGTATGTGGTTATACGGTAGAACCCCAAAACAATGAGAGTTAAAAGACATCTAATCATTGACCACGAAGCAGAGCTGCTGGTATGTACGTAAGGCATTAGAACAAAGTATTGCAAAAATCTTTTCGCGAAAATTAGGAGTCCGTACTGATAATGACAGTCTCTAGACTAAGAAATATGTCCAAAAATCTTTATTTAGAGCAATTTGTGAAAAGCCTCGAGTCTATAAATAGAAAGCAACTCCCTAAGGCACGTACATAACGTTGTTTAAGAAATGTGAAAAATCGTATTTAATATAAGTGTTTTTGATAGTTTTCATAAATGATCCGAGTTTGGCGTGGATTCCATTTGGCGTTACAAATTTATCTGTTTAATTTTCAAAAACTGTATTAATTGCTTTCACGAATTACACCTTTTTTGATTGGCGTGCAAACAATACGACGTGTAAAACAATCCATCGTTACTATTTTATTGTATTTACAAAATATACGCACAGTGAAAAATATTTTTGTGATACAATAATTGAACGCGTTTTGCAGTGATTACCAAGCGTACATGTTACTCAATAAGTTAGCGGTACGAATATAGAAAATAATATAAGTTCCTTCATAAGATTAGTTCGAATCAGAGACGAGAGAGAAAATATATATAGAGCATTAACAGACTGTTGTGAAGTCAAGTTGACTTAGTTTTTACACGTAACAACATGGCGGGGTAGTGACTATATTCTGCCAGTTGTTCATGTAGATTAATGAAAAATGAGGTTGTGACTGGACAACCACCAACCAACTATACGCGTTACTATGGGAAAAATTTTTTTTTCTCGTTTTCAAATGGTGAATTCTTTCTTTCTCCTTCCGCCTCAAGGCCTAAATCACTTCGCACTAGAACATACGTCACGCTACTTCTATATGTTTGTCTAACCTCTGGTTTGAATAGGTAGTTATGTTAATTGAGATTTACGTCTCGTCGACGACTTTGTTGGAGAAGGCGATACACAACTTTACACAACGGAAACTTGGAGAGGTATTGACTATGGCAAACCATAGAGAAACAGTTCCATCCTTCACATGAAGCGATTTCGGGAAACCATGGGAAATCATGATCAGAATATTCGGAGCCAGGAATCAAACCCCGGACCCCCCGGATACTGTTATAAAACCAACCTGATACCATTACGCCACCTCGTTGTGTTTGAATAGGATGTGATGAAGATCAGAGCTACTTCAGGCCTCGTGTAACTGTATACGAACCTGCACATGTTGATTGATAACTAGTTCAAATAGTCGTACAACCGTGGCCGGAAAAGTTATTTCGCTTAGAAAATAATGGGTTGTTGAACTAGGCCTAATGTTATGTTTTGTTTTTGAGTATAGGTACGTCACGGAATGTTCAGCGTTTTAGAAACGAAACTGTTTAAAAAGTGATAATGCAGATATTACAAAATATAATACATTTGTTTTAAAGTTTTAAACGTCTGTAAAGAACTATAAACACAATGCGATTTGTCAAGATGTGCATATATAAAATTCTGAACTTAACGTGGGGAAACTATGTAGGCCTGGAAGCTAAGTGTGTAATTGAGCTTGTAACAGACAGACTTAGCTACTTGTACCGAGATCTCACCGTTCCTGACTAAAACCCCGAGACTTGAATGTTCATTCCATTAGTCACACATGTCATCTCGCTTCTGCGAGTGAACCTCCCATCGTCTTTAGCCTCTCCCCAATATATCCCCGTTGCTCTGTCGTCTGCATCAATTACATAAATGCGTCCCTTATGCTTCTTACGACATGCGACAGCTATCACGATGCCACCCCCTCACACATACATACAAGGAGATTAATTAACATTTATTTCCATTAATTTCGATGGAAGTGTGACTGACATCAGTTCCTGTCATGAGAACGAGGGATGCCTGAGACGAAATATTTTCTATATATTACAATTCAGGAATACATTCTTTACCTTTTTTTCTTGTTTAGCATTGCTAGTAAGGTAACATTTGACAGCGGTGAAAACTATTACCTTGTAGGCAATGCACATTCTGTAATATTTCAATGACAAACATTTCCATGCTGCAGTAATTCACCGCAATCAATATTTTGCTGTTACACAATATAACGTTATTTAAAATAATAAAAAAAATATAGGACCACAATAAAACTCTAATTTAATGAATTTAATATGTATGGATATGTGTAATTGTAGGATTACTTTGAGAATTTATTGGTTTGTGTACATACGCCATTGCTCATGTTTTGCTGATCAAGCTTGTGTTGAATGACAAAGTACAAAAAAAAGAACAAAAACAGCCATAAAACACACACAAAAACAGAGAAAAAACAATCCCAGAGGCATGCTCTCAGTTTTTCTATTATTAGATAAAGAATTCTAAGGGTAGAATTCAGTCGAATATCGACACAACACCAAGCCACAAAAGACAGGCACAAATAGAACCAGATTTCTAAAACGAAAAAAAAAAAATAAAGTAGACGAAAAACATTGAACAGTGGACAACAAACAAAGGACATGAGACAACACAACACAAGTTAAAAACAACGAAAAATGCGACGTTTCGGGAATTGAGATCTATTTCCGTCTTCAGGCTGAAACACAGCTGGTCGGAACACCAAGATGCAAATGATTACACTTCCTACCATCCATATGCTCGTAAATGTGTAGAAACCGTAATTCAGAAAGTAGAATGATACAAAATTGGCATATTTAGGTTATAGTGTGGGTCGTTATGATGGTCAGTCGTATAATTTAATTTCATAGTATCTACGTATAATAGTTAACTGTAAAATTATCTTATGTGGACCTACGGTATATTGTCCCATAAGGTCAATACGTTCGACAAGACTTATTAAAATTGTTGTACTTGTAATATACAATATTAAGTATAACTGTAAGGAAAAAGTTAGGCCTAGCCCAAAATTATGTAATTTAATGAATTTCAAATTAAACTGGTGTTATAAAATATACTGTCAGAAAAATTTTAACAATGATTTTCTAAATAAATTCTCGATAAAACTTTTTATGAATTAAGGAATTTCTGAGTTTTATTGAATGCCATGTGTATGTAAAACAATTACTACTAAAGGAATGAGTGTTTAATAATGAAAATGAAAAATTAAAATAATTCAGAGATATAAGAGAACATGACAAATACCGTTATATAAAGGGAGAAAAGCTAATAATTTAAAAACGTTTTATTTATTGGTTACATAAACTCGAGGGGACCTTACTTAGACAACTCAGTTATTAGCTTCGGAAAACACATTTTCCTTTATCCAAAAATAAATGTGGATATTCTTGCGGATATTTTTAATTTGTACATGTACCTACGGTAGAAATATTTTCTTCGTAAGTTTTCGTAGTTGTCAGAATTGCTTCGTGGAGTAGCAATGACTTTACGTCACTTATTCTGTGTCCCTTTCCTCCGCGAGTGGTTTAGAAAGCAGAAGCTTGCAACGGAGAAGGAGATAGAAAAAGAGCAGAGTAGACAGCGGTAGAGTATCTGTCACCCGGGAGACGTTCAAGCCACCCACAACCCCCTTACTGTTGGAATGTAGAGTAACGGAGCTCGATCCTACAACCCCCACGGACAAGGCAAGGGGTCCCCTTCAAAGAACACGGCACGAAGCAGTATATCAGGATACAGTCGGTCGTTACCAGCTTCCTCCCCTCCGTCGCCGTGTACCAGGCGAACTTACAGCATCATTGCGAGTAAAACACGGGCTGGGTTGATCCTCCCTCTCCCCCGCCCAAGTGATCTTTGTTTTTTTTTTTTTACGAGGACGGCTGCCGCGGCACATCTGTAATGGAATCGGAGCCGCGGGCGAACGTGCGTAAATAAAACTGGTGTGTGAGACATGGTCGGGGGAATGTCGAGCAGGATTCCGGCGAGACAAGAGCGGCTTATGGAGAAAGGTACCAGTAATTCTTATATTTACCGACCTTTAATTACTAATATATTTTAAGATCGTCGGTTAGCATTTCGTTTTATTTTTATAATACAAGTTGTAGTCACCGATAATGCTAAACCTTGCAAGGTAATGACTATTCCTTTATTCTCTGACTTTCTCTTGAAGATCTACGATATTATTTTTTGTCTTCAATACAATTTCAGATAGTGTAAAAGTTGTATACTTTTAACAATTCAACAATATGTATCTTAGAATAGTATACACAACATGAAAAGAAAATAAATGCCATTAAACATTAAAAAGAAGTGTATAAATTTTGGCCAAAATCTAGTTTTATATTTAAACGGAATTATTTTCAAATTGTGCACATTAACGTTTCGAAAGTTACGTCCATTAAAATATTAATATAAATTTGGGCAAAATGATAGTTTAAAGTAAAAATTATATGATTTTTACAATTTGCACAACAAATTTTCTCTCATTCAGAAGTAACATAATTCACAGCGAAAAAATACGCCATGACATCATTAATGAAAAAAAAGTGACTCATGGAAATGACGATTCTTATACCTAGAGTTACTGTCGAATAGCTGGGGATTCTTTATTACAGCTTATGTAAATGTTCTGCAGAAGTCGGGGTCTCATTTTTTTCTTTACAAATAAATTAAATGTCCATGAAAAAAATGTATTCCCATTCGAGGTGATGTTTATTCAAAAGATTTCGCTACCTACCAGTTAAAATTATAAGTCGCCGTTTTATTTATTTTTCGTGTTTTGTTTTGCCAGAGCTTTCGTGTTACAACTGGTTCTTCGTAATTTTTACTTTTCATCCGGGAGAAAAAGAATCTTGTCTTATTTGTAGGGCTGTTTAAATAAAAGAGGGTCATGTTTGTACATCCGGGATCAGCTCGAAACTCTCCGTTTCGAACGACGGTCTGTAGGCTATATCTCTCTTTAAAGCAGCTGCTATGTTAAGAGATGCGTAAACTACCCTTCTTCCGCTTTTTCTTTTGTAACGCCAGGAGGCAACTAATGGCTTCGTTGGTACTTCTTGTGCATGAACTGCGAGCTGATAGAGATCGTGTAAGTCACGGAACTATCATAAACAACGTTTTACTCGAATTAAAAACAAATAATTAAATATGATCTGCTTTAGCTGTGTCTCAGTGATCGGAAGGAAAGAAGAATTAGAATTGGAAAGGAACTTGTCAGAAGAAAACAGTGTTAGACAAGGTAGTTTTCTGCCTTTCCCCTTTGTCGTTAAGTGCAGACTTTGAAGATATCATAGGGAGACGATTAGATGGAAGGAGAAGAATATTTGTAGGTGGAGAGAGAATATAATGTTTCATCTGTTCTGATTAAATGGCACTCTTAGCATATAGTGAAAGAACTCCAAACAAAATGTTAAAGATTTGAATGAAGCCTGTCAGAAATATAGCGTAAGAATAAATTAATAAAAAAAAAGAGTATAGTGATAGCTGAAGAAAGTACTCAAGACAAATATTAATTTAGGCCACGTAAATATTAGCCAAGTAAGATCCTTTGAATATTTGGAAAGTATAGTCACTTAATACTTGAAATGCCGTAAAGAGATGAAAACTCTCACCACTATAGCAAAGGAAGCATTTATTAGGGAAAGTAAGTTGTTGTGTGGATGTGGAGGAGGATGGAAAAGATAAAAGACCAAGGAAGAAGTACTGCAAAGAGTTGGTGAAAGAAGATGAACACTGAAAATTATGAAAGAAAGAAGAGTTAGACATGTATCTCATTGAAGAGAGACTGCTTGCTAACAAAAACTATGGAAGGACTAGTTTGTGGGAAGATATTGAGAAGAAGAAGAAGATACAAATAATATATGTCATCAAAGTAAGTGAAAATTACATGAACCTGAATAGTACGGCAGAAGAACAAAGAAACTGGAAACTACCGTGAGAAAACCTGTCTGTAGGCAGAACACTGATGAGTGACTATAAAAATTATACAAAAAAATATGTGGCCAACATTGTGAATGCGACCACTTTCCTGGTGAAAATTTCCTGATGGATTATAAAACTACATTAAAAAAAACTTAGATTTTAAAAACAAATACTAAACAGTATATTTATATTTTAACTAAAAAGTCTTATTTGTTTACGAATCTGTCAATCTATTTAGTCTTCTCATAGTCCGTTAACCGGAAGCAGATTTTTAAAACGAGATGAAGGTTGTAAAATATATGGATTCAGTTCAGCCATGGCAAGTTTTAAAATTTTCTAACAAGAAGTCGTTACTCAGTTGAATCATATGTCCATCTAAAGTTCCTGTCTTCTTTCGTCTATGTCAAGTATTGATAAGTTTATCGCAAGGTAATGGATTTAACACGCATATTTTAAATATGTGTTCAAAAACAAAAAATGCAACAAAGCTATAATATCATGTGGGTTATAATCCACCTTAAAACCACATTACTCAGCCAGGTGGCGTAACAGTGACACATGACTCGCGTTAGAGAGGTTCTATTCCCAGCTCCGGCCATCTTGAATGAGAATTTTATGGTTTATATAAATGGCCTCTGTGAATTCTGAGATAGTTACATAGCACCATTCATGACCGGTTCCTCTCATATTTACGGTTCTGGAGTAAAGTTGTGTAAAGGTGGTTCTGGATAAAGTGAGCGCTCAATTAAGACCTGCTAATTTATATTTTAAGTAGATTCGTATCTTTCCGCGCATAATAGCTAACGACGGGAAATATCGAACCTCTCTGGACACGTCACTTGATGTTTGCGCGTGTTAGATAAATTGTGAAGTTGGTAGGAACCTGTGTAGTTTGATAAAAAAAGTTTATTAATTATATATAATTCTAATAAGTCCACTTTAGTATATTTTATTTTAGTATTGTTGTGTTTAAATAGGAAAACACACGGAACAACATTCGGTTAGTTCGCTGCCAACCATACAAGTAGTAAGATAACTATGTTAATGTAGAATTAAATGCAAGAACGGCTAGTGAAATATTTCAAAGGTTAGATTTTTAGTGCTCACTTTATCCCGAATGACCTATATAATTGTCTTTAGTGATGTAATCAAATACACTATAAACCAATACCGGAGAGCTTGAGCGCTTTGGCGAGAATTCTGATTGTGTTGTCACGTCAAACCACGAGAGAACAGCACCCTAAATTTAATTGATTTCAGGTGTACGCTGCCAACATAAAACTTCTGGAAAAAATTTCTCTATGGAGATCATATTTTCGTTGCGCGGAATAAATAAAAAATAGCAGTACGATAAATACGTCAACATTTAATAAAACATGTTAAAATAATAAAACAAAATAATTATGCAAAAATAACATCACAATATGTATTAGCTTCATCTCATACCGCTAGGTTATTTTTTACAAGCATACACTTAGTATTTGCATAGAGCTGCTCTGTATTCGTCTCTAGGGTATTTTACCTAATTGTCAACGAGACGTAGACCAACAAACACACACACATACGCATACATACATATATGTATATTTTTTTCGGCTGCTGAGCAACTGATACTTGAGGCGAATGAATAAGGTTTGTTTGCCCCAGGCACAAGAAGCCCATCATCTGCAGTTCACCTAGTATCTCGCGAGTGTGGTGGAGGCGTCGGGTATATTAGTTCCGGTCGAGTGTTTTCTCTCGGGCGAGGTAGAGGCGGCAAGGCGTGCCCGGCATGAAGAAATGGCGCTGCGCTGTATTCTACGACCACGAGATCTCTCGTCTCGAGCTAGCGATGCTCCCCTGCCGAAACAAAGCGCTGGAACGAGCGCCCCGGTTATCGTATTACACGCCACTTTAACAAGCTTTACGAGTCTAACAAGCCAGCAGACAAAG
This sequence comes from Medauroidea extradentata, assembly GCA_003012365.1. Classification (NCBI taxonomy): domain Eukaryota; kingdom Metazoa; phylum Arthropoda; class Insecta; order Phasmatodea; family Phasmatidae; genus Medauroidea; species Medauroidea extradentata. Next base: position 166,502 of record PNEQ01013293.1, read on the forward strand.
ACACTCCTCCCCCAACCCCCTTCACCAATGTCTTCAGCATACAGCTTCGATGAGAGAGCTGCACATTATTCGTTCGACAACACACTGTCTGTCTTTCACATTGCGATATTTCAGCATTTCAAGATTTTATACAGTGTCGAAAATTCATATAGGAAAGCGAATACACGTGCTGATGCGCGTGTCTCGGACGTTTATATAAAACTAGCTGTCACTGCACGCGTTTCAGTGTCTCTACACTATACTCCTTTTTGCATCTCCTCTAATTTTTGGCCGAAACCTTCGCGGGTACGTGCACAACTACTCAACAAAGTTTCATCGAAATCGGGTGAATGGTATAGGGCAAACAAACACACACATACATACTTATATATATATGTATGTGTGTGTGTGTGTGTACCACGCGAATAGTGGGCTAGATTGGAGACGAAAATGTTAGTGCAAAGTGTCTTATAATGACATTTTACATTCACGAGGCAACATAACACTGCAGTTAGTCCCCTCTTGCACTCCACAGACAGCGTACTTATCTTACGAATACTGTTCTGACCTGCGTATTGTGTATGCGGGTTAGAATCCGGGTAAGTCCAAACATGACTCTGCGTTAACTTGAAGTAACATACATAAAATATAAAATAGTACCTGGTTAAGAAGGGACTTACTCCTCGCAGCGTTGCCACGTTGTGTACGTAATACATTTTGTCACTAACGTTTTCGTCTTCAAATTAGCCCAGGATTCACGTAGGGGTGCTTTTATGCGGTTGTTTCTGGGCATTATATATATATATATATATATATATATATATATATATATATATATATATATATATATATAAGTGTGTGTGTTTGTTGTGTGTAGCGTACGTATGTGGTTCGTTGGTTTGTGCGTGTAAAATCAAACTAAAGGTTTTTCCTTCAGTAAATTTGTAAATTCCAGATGTAGTTGAAACTTACTATTGCAACTTTCAATACTACATAAGATATATGTTTCGTTCACATATGTTTACAGCAGTGTTAGAGAAGGGAGTATAGCACGTTTTGTGATATGACGAACAGAATGTTTGTTTGTCTCATATGCATAAAAATGCTAATGTTTGTAAGAGAGGTTCCGACACATATACGCAGTCTGTCGTTATAAGCAATATGATGTGTAAATGCAAATATTTGGTCAGCGCTGAAGAATGCTGTGTACTACGGAGCTCTGACGTGAGCAAGAATAATATACACGTGTCAAATTATATTACGTCTGGCTTTGTATCTGTCGTACCTATATATATGCTACCACTAACTTCTTTTTATTCATATCTGTGAGACACCGACTTTGATAACGGATCTTTTAGGACGTTCTTAAATACCATTGAAGCTATGAATAAATACGTATTTTTTAATATAAAAAACATTATGAAACATCGTGTAATAATGATTTCCTTAATTTTATTCCTGGATAAACATTTTACGTTTCACAAAGCAGATTTTTTTTTGTCTGGAAGTGATATTATTAAAAATGACTGAGTCCCGCAATATGTTTAACTCGTAAATCCCTATTATTGATCACGCCACTGATCGTTAGTAGGCAGTGTCCTTGGCGCTAGTTATTAGGGTGGTATGAGCAGCTATAGAATGCTCGGACAGGGGAAAGTTAAGTATCCAAAAAAAAAAAAAAAAAAATGACGCCCGCGGACACCAGTATCCATGTCACGTTTCCCACATGCGAAAATCGGGAATAACCCCACCAGGAATTGAACTCGAATCGCCATGCTGGATGGTTACAGTTGTCACAAAAACTTCTAACGTCATCGATTTCGTACACTGCTAAGACGTCTGCTACCAGCGGTGGACTGCAACAAGACTGGAATATTCTGTTTTAACTCAATTTTAAGACTCGCGCAAGTTTGCAGTGACGCGACGTAAGTAGTTTCATTTTCCAGAAAATATTTTAATCCTAACCGGTAAGCACGTTAGACCCTATCGCAATTGGTCACGTTCGTCTATGAATATACGTTTTGTAGTTTATTTTTAAAACTATTGCACATAACAGAGAAGATGTTTATAATTTAAAATTTTTCAACTTAAGTATTTATATGCTTTTTAAATATCATTCAATAGACTTAATTTATGAAATTTGTATTTGTAATGGTGGCTGATTGATGAAATACTGTAGTTATGTTTCTGCCTGTTGGAAGTCTAGCAACGTTTTCATCGTAGCTGTAACTGCCTTTTTTTTTTGTTTTTTTTAAAGACTGCTGTGCACGTAAGAATTCGCTACATTTAACACCTTTGTGATTCATATAAAAATTGTTTGTATTAATACAATTCTTGAATGTACCTAAATTTTTGCATGTATTTGCGTACCATTATTCTGAAAAATAATTCGTACGTGAAATTACAAAGGTATCATTCTGTAGCTTAATATATTTACATTTACTCTAAATTATTTTATTCTTATCGTTTGAATAGATTTTTACTTTGGGTAAATAGCGAAAACAGTCATATTGCCACTTTGATGTACCATTTTACGAAAACTATGAAACTGTAAAAAATTTAATTTGTGAGAAATTGCTATAAATGTAGTGTGTAAGAGTTGGACAGTATTTGGTGCAATTATAAAATTAGAAATATTTCGATGCACAGCGTCCTGTACCAATACCGCTTGACGGATCTAGCACACGGTAAGATACGTTCGTACAGTATTTTGAAGGTATCGAACGCCTCATCACGACGGAATAGTCGTTAACACACCGTCCTATACTGGCACAAGTGACGTTCCTAAATTCTAGGTAACTTTACTGACGTCGTGAGTGTCAGAGGCGGATACTCGCCACTCCTCATCGGTATATGACAGTTTTTTCACACTGCAGACGAAGTCGATCGATTCTTAACTTGGCGAGAAACAGCTAGACTGAACCGAGCGACTGCGGATTCATAGAAACCAAACCGATCAGTCAAAAGTAGATGTTCAGAAACGGAAATAGGCTGTCGGAAACTTCAGAACAAACGTGTTTTACCAAAATCGACCCGTACGCTCTCGGTACGGTCCCGACTGCCTTGGCTTGTAATATGAATAAATCCACTCTGTTACGTGATTTTGTTTGTATGGAAATATTGACTAAGCTAGGATACGTTCGGCCTTGCCTGTAGTGCACTCTAAAAACACTTTCGTAGCCGCAGCTAAATTTTATGTAAATATGATCCACTGCTAAGTAACTTTACAGTAAATAAATATTGTCTTCCCTCAAAGTAAATGCGGAAAACTTACGTTTTGTGTCACATTTTGTCTTTAAAAAAGTTATCTTTGAAAATAATATGATTCTGTGTAGCAAAGGTTGAAATATTTTCAACTTAAAGCTCATACCACACCTATCTTCACCACAAATATTTCAAACATCTTACCAATTACACCAATCTTTGTTAGTACCGTTGAGTCTTTTAAACAAACGTTTAATTGTGCCAACGTAACTTTGCAATGACAAATATTTTGTTGTGGCTACGAAATTGTTTCTATAGTGGTGAAAAAATCCCTAACAGTATCGATAAAACTTGGAATTCATCGTATGTCAAAGACGCTCGACCTTAGTCTGTCTGAAACAGTTACCTCAATGATGAAAGGCTTGCTACGATAGGCAGGTAGTCTACAGTGCTGTACTAGCTCTATCCTGAAACCTGACTGGTCCATCAGCTAGATTACACCGATATCTTTGTCACATGTATCAACCAGGCTTCAGAATAACACCATCACTTATACTTCACCGCCGACCACAAACCACTAGGCAAGCAATTACGTTTAGCAGTGTGCATGTTTGGCTAAACTGCTACTTGACATCGAACTAGATGGCGTAATGGTAAAATGGACTTGTATCTAGGACACAATTTTGAATCCCGTTCTGTCCATCTTGATGTCGGATGTTCCGAAATCACTCCTTGTTAGTTATGGAGTTATTCTTCAATACAGACCATACATATTCTCTGCTTGGCTAAAGCTTTTTGTAAGTAAGAACATAATACAAAATACAAAAAATATAAGCTCATGACTATTATTTCGACATTATCAACCAATATTTTATCAAAGTTTCTCGTTTGTTGCCCTCCAGCTTCATAATCGTATATGTAATATTTTGGCGTAAGGGATTTTGCTACAAAAATTCACAACTCGGAATATTTGTAAACATTTATTTCAAGGACAAACCATTTCAGATTTTGGTATGTTGGCTTCAATAAACCTACAATTTTAAATTAATGCATTTAGTATTTATTTATGAACTTCGCTCTCTTTTGTAGCCTTATTCCTACCGGCTATTAGACCAGGTAATATATTAGCCAAACATTGTAGTCATGTTGTGCGAGCTGAGTTACTCAGAAGTCAAATACATTGATCCGTCCCTTATGTATGTACGTACGGCGTAAGACCATAGATCTGTTTCACGGAAAATTCAGACATCTTAAATTATTTAACTAGTATGAAACCAATTTGTATGTATCGTGTATTGCATTTCTGTTAGCAATAACGCTAGCTAGTAGCGAATCTTTTATGGCATTTTCATAAGGGATTAAATCAATAACGTAAATTGCCTTCGTTATTTAACATATTTAAAATTTTTCAGGAGTTATATTTGAGGCAAGCGGAAGTATACTAACAACTATATGTATCTAAATATTAAACTCACTAATATATTCTGCAGCTGTTGTAATATTTATGCTAATACATACTGTAAACTGGTAAGATATGCATATTTGAACTATGTACGGAGAGAAACTACACGTCATAAGTATTAATATTTGGTTTGCGAAAGATTTCGGTCCTTTGAAGATTTTAGTCATGGAAGAACTATCAAACCTGTATAATTACAATTTATAATTAAAATTAGAAAATGAGATTAAATAATTATGTAATTTTTTATCGTTTTTGTTGAAGGTGATTAAAAATTTTTTTAAATAAATGAAAAAATATCAGCAGATATTTAACGAAACTATACATTTAACGAATTGGACTACATTACAAAACATATTAAAAACATAAAATTATAGCTACAAACCACCACACACTGTAAAACAAATGCATAATGTAACAACACACTGACATAATACTTTCATATATTATACAGTACCGTACACGACCTGTAAACCAAGTGGATAAAAGAGATAATTGCAAAAATACGGCCGGCACTGTTATTTACAATATAGCAAAATGTAGCTCTCGGTAATATAACCACACCTTTTCCACGGATTGTAACTGAATTTATCTTTGTTGTTTCTGATAGTTTACTAACATATAGTGAGAAAACTTTGATTTTCACAGCACATAAGTTTGCCATATGATTCTGTTTACATTGAAAATGCCCTATATTTTACACGTCTATTTTAGGAAGGAATCACCTCACAAAAGTTTACAGTACGTTTCATATTTATCCAGTATAGTTTGCACATTACATCATATCACATGCCACATCATTTTCTCAGAGTATTCTTACATTCAGTTTCCTCAAAATTGAGTTTCATAAAATCTTTTGATTACATCACGAATCAACGATATCTGCTTAACGTTTTTGAAATTTTAACCTTTAAGGGATTCAGTAACCGCCATTTTGGAATAGCGGAATTTGTGCATTTAATTTGGCCTACAAATTTTCTATAGTATTTTTGCATCTATAAGGCAGAGGGAATATTTTCTTACCCTGTATGCAGTTGGCATTGCTTGTCTGCTATTGCTTACACGATACTTGTGACTATCCGTAAAAAAACAAATTAATTTCTTCCTTCGGAATGTTATTAGTCAAAAACAAATAAAAGAAGTGAATGTGTGACAATTAGATAACTTTTAAGAATGTAGTATCTATGTCAGACGGGAAATTTTTATATAGGCCATTGTATAGAACTCACAGCGGGAATTGAAGAATTTGAAGATGACAGGAACCGATGCCCATTATGACTAAAACAGGTCTGCGCTCAGTCGTGATAAATCGAACTTTGTTATTCGATTCACGCCTGACCTAATAACTTTTTATTTTTGAAATATTATTTAATAAAGCTTAAGAAAAAAATTGATATAAATATAATATTAACTTGGGTAAATTTTCTTTGTCCTGCTACGAAGACAATTATAAAGAAGAAACGTTTTATAGTACAAAACCTTTCAGGTCTCAATATATACTTATTTCCAGTCAATGAGAGTGTGTATATGTAATGTACATATATAATTAGAAAACCGCAGTTGCACAAGTTTATTTAAAAACTGAGAGCTAGGAATACACAAAATCGATATCATTGTTCAATCGCGTAATTTCGACATAATGCGAACCAGTTTTCGGCAGAGGACAAAAATCAGTGTTAACTCATTTTTAGACTGTGGCCGAACTACACCAAGGAGACCTGACGATCGATATTAAAAATGGCCGCTCGCGTTTCAGTTCGACTCTGACGGCGAAAACAAATGACGTGCGCGGCGGACAGCGAAAGCGACGTCGCACGCACCAAGCCGCAAATAGACGCCCAGGACCAGTGACGTCGACTTTGTGGCAGCAACCAGCTTTGGCTGACGACCGGGGTGGTTGTCACTTTGTAAACCGCTCGCTTAACGAACGTACGTGCAGGCGAGAGAGATAGAGAGACGATGGTGAGCGGTAGAGAGCGAGGAGAGTAGAGAGAGGGTGGGAGAAAGAGAAAGATAGAGAGAATGACAGCTCTGAGCGGGAAATATGTCCAACGCGTCATTCATCTAGAATACATCCTTCACCCGATACCAAGTCTAGCAATGTGTCGTTTACTAATTTTTTAAAAATTAACTTCGATGTAATACTTACGTCCTAATTCAGTCTAGAGTCTCGCACACGCTGTTGCTCCGTGAGTCGATATTTGTATCACACAAGAGTGGTTACTCGGCAATATATCCAAGCTTTATCATGAGTGAAACAAAGTATGATATTTAAATGATTTTTGCAATGGGTGTGTATGCAAATCAGGATAGTGTTGTTGGATAGAAGCCATTGGTAGCGAATATTGTCAAATAGCATGAAACCCCAGAAGTAACATAAAAGTACTAGGCACAAGAAAATGAGCAACGGAAATACGAAAGAAACAAACTAAGGTATCCAGAAGCAAAACAACACACAAAATAAGTGGAGACTTCAAGAACCGCCGAATTAATTGTATGCTTAATGTAGTAAATGAGTTTGATGAATACGTATTGGGTTTATGTTACTTTATTGTAATCATTGTATGGGTAAGGTTAATTCTACTACAGGTTAGATAGATCAATGTTAAAAGTTTGTCACAGGGAACATTTCTGCCGCTTGAGCGCTGGTTTCGGTTATGGGTGCGATCTGACCTATCACAGAGCTTTCCTGAATTTTAAGTTACATAAAGTTGATAATTTGAACCCGAAACCGGTTTATTTTCACTTTAAAATTAAGTATAATAACTTCTGTAATTTTCAAGCCCTTTTTAATTCAATTTTACTACAGTTTAGTATTTTTTTAGTCCCTTTAGGGATAGCAGCAAACTAGTGCCAGACATTTCTCCCGTGATAAACTCTTCCATAAGAAAACCCATTTTCTTTCTAACCTGTAGTACAATTAACGTTTGTACGTGCAAGTGCGGTTTCCCCAATATTTAAAGTACTAAGTGCGCAAGTCATCATTGACTAAATAACAGATATCATATTTTACCCTAAAGTAACTTACAGTAGTTTTTATTCCTGTTGCTCCGTCAACTGTGTGTATGCATTCATGACGCAGTATCGTTATTAAATATGTTTAAAAAAATTCTGTTTTTCTGTTAATTAGAATGCTTACAGATTTGCATATATTTACATGTGTTAAATAATTATATTCAGTGGGTCAAATGAGTAAGGATAATGTTTATTTTAGGTTACAGACAAGCCACATTGTAATAAAATTTTTGTGGGAAATAACTATGTCTTACAGCTTATGATAATTTACTCACGTTCCGCTTTTAAGTGATCAATTTTAACGTAACAAAATGGCCATGCAAATCTATAAACACTTACAAAATATGTAAGGTTTATACAAGGGCAATTAATGATTCCTATAAAACCGTTTTATGTCACACTACATTTCAGCGTTCGCAATAGTTTGTTAGAATTACGACGTGTACAACACTAAAACATTATCTTCATTGTATTGACTTTACGAACACGTTGCCCTGTCACACGTCAGTATTTGTAAGTAATTAAGTTGACATTTGTTTGAATCCACTAACCGCCACAAATTAAATATTTCTGTGCATTGAACATTAATTGAAAATGCCAAATCATTTTAAGAAGTGTTACAGAAAATTTCACGCTAACTGAAGAAATTTCACTACTCTACATGTACACGGACACCAAAAATACGATTAGAAAAATATAAGTAAGACAATTATCTGTAAATCCCTAGACAACTTGTATCGGTGTTGCTGGCAAGCGAGAAAATTTTAACTTTGTCACGTCAGAATGATAACAATGTCTACAACCCTAACAAATATTCGGTACAAAAATAAAATAAAAATTGTTTTGTGCTTTGTCGCCCTTAAAGGGCTTCCATACTCGCGCTGGAAATGTTTTGCAGAGAATGGTAATTATTCTTTTTCTGACGACCGGATTCAAATTTCCGCATTGGACGCGTATAGGAACAGTGGAGTGACAAGAGCTGGAGCACCAATCTCGACGAGAAACAAATCGATTCTGTTCACAGGCGCCAAACTGGAATGCAAAGTTTTAGTAGTAGTCTTTTCCTATGGGACTTCAAGAAAGCGATACTAAATAATGTAAAATTGAAAATGTATTTTGATAAATCTTATAAATAAGATACTGTACTTAAAAAAAATAATTTGTCTACGTGTTACTTTTGTGTTGAACAGTTCAGTTCCACACTTTGAAGTGTAAATATTCATAAACCTATGTTCTTAAAAGTGTGACTTGTGGTATTTCTCAAATGACTGATTCATTTGGATAGTAGGAAATAAAGGCATCTTGTTTTTCACTTCTTGAATTCAGGTGGCATTTTCAGAGTTACAGCCGTATAAAAATATCCGTTTTAAACAATTTAGAGAGGCCCGAAAACATGTACCTTATGAGTATGTTGAATTTTTTAAATTATAGAAGCGTATTTTCATATGTTTTCTTTTCGTATATAAGCGTTATATGAATAATTTTCGCGTAAAAAATAGTACGCGTGTCACCCTACAACACCGCCCATGAGGCAGGCTAGGGCTTCTCTAAACGCGCATAACATCTACATAATAATAACTACGGGAAAAAACACTGAATTCGACATATAGATGGCCCAGTTAAAAAAAGGAAATAACTAACAAAATTGCATTTTTGAGTTTGGCTTGCCAAATACATAGAAAGTAGTGCACTCTAAATCAGTTGAAAAGAAAAACAATACGTAAATTCCCTCGTTTTAATGGCAAGGCACACACAGCTAGAAATTGTGTATTTTAAAGTTTTGGTAATTTCAGTAAAGGCAGACTATAAAACATTTTAAACACCTTAAATAGCTGTCCCTGTACTTTTGCTTCAAATTATCACCAACTATATATTTTAATTTTTAGGAGAAGCGGAAATATTTCAATGTGCATTTTACTCAAAACTAAGAAATATATTTTGTTTCCCTTTTGAAAACCCAATATGCTTTATTAAAACATGATCAAATTGCTAAAGGAAAAAATAAAGACTTTTCAGTCTGTCATGTGTGGGTAAGTACGAACCTAACTCGAAAGACACAACGTTACAAACATGCCTTGGATTCTAAACCATTCTTCCCATATATAAAATAATATTATCATCTATTAAGAGTCCCATAAGAAAAATAACAATATTAAAGCATTCGGCATCGGTAAAGTGGTGTTCCTGTAGAGGTGATCAGCCGATAAACGGTGCCCTTAGCGGTCCGTCTTTCTTGATTCACACACACCAATCACAGCCTATCTAGGAAGCCACCTTATGCATAATTCATACACTGCAACGGGAATAAAGTGTTAGGTAGGGGACACTCAGTCTTGTGAGACGTAAGAAAATATTTAAGGCCTAGAGGTTGGCTGCAGTGCTAAAAACAACAGGGCCATGGAAACTCCACGTTTATACACCTGACGTTACGATGGTACCCGTCAAAATACAAATTTTACCTCTCGCAGGTCGTTCTTACGTGAAGTGGAATATAAATGGCGGGTACTACGTATTTGTATTTCAATCACGTCTGGAACATGACGTATGGGATTTCTTGCCCCATCGCTCAACTATAGTTCATAAATAAATTACCGTTTGCCGGCAGGGCGGCGGGATTCTTTCAAGCCACGAGACTTTCGCAGAAGTATCTGCTGGAAACTAGTTCATCCCAGCCGATGTTCCAGGAAGAAAATGCTAGAAAACTTGCAGCGGTGGGAATAAGTTGGGAAAACATTCTTCCCTGTGGTTTTTATTCAGAAACCTGGAGAATAATACGACACGTTACATTGCGGCTGTATTTGATCACAATTTTGAAGTTTCATTTGGGTTGTCACGTGTGCTGCTACTACTTTCTTAACGCTTTGTGTCGTAAAGTGCCTTTCACTAGCTAATACGGGTATTTTTATGTTTTACCGTCATATAATACGCGAAAATCGTGCATAGTCACAACAATATTAGGCAGTTTTTTTAGTTTATTTAATATAATAATATTTATTGCTGTACAAAACACGCGTATTAGTTATTTGTTACAGTTGTCTTAAACAAGCTATATTTTTTAAATAAGGTACAGCAATATGCTTTGATATCGTTTATTTAAATATGATATTAAATACGATTATTATTCGGTTAGTTGAAGAATATTTACAATTAATTTCGTGATTAAAATATAGAATAAATGTTTGAGAACAAAATATTTTAATTGTACGGAATAGCAGTGCTCGGGAAAGAAAAGTTGGAATTTACCATCAATAAGCCGTATGTTTTTTTAAATTGTTTTACGCAAACGTTTAAAACTATTTGTAATTTTGCCGTAGTGAAAACTCGCTTACAGTAAGGAAAACTCAAATCATTTAAATTTTCTAAAATGTACCAAAAATTTTCATATCGCTTGTAGGAATATTTAAAACAATTTTAAAGTGTGAAGAAACATGCAAAAGTGAGCACTTGCGTCATCTGTAATATTTATGTTTTCGCCGTGTTCGCTACAAATGAGAAGAAAAAATTCTAAATCAAACATGACCGAAATTCCATAAACGAGTTAAACATCCTTTCTACATAAACTAGGTGTGTGACACGCAAGCATAAATACAAATTCAATAAAATTCATAAATGTCCTATTTAAACAGTGGTGTTTCTTTTAAGTAGTATAATATATGAGATTTTGCACATTCCTCAACAATTAGATAAATGTGGAAATGAATGGTTTTGGGAGTTTGCTCCTCAAATATAAAATTTTGACTTTTTTGTTTGCGAACAGTCTCAAAGTGAAGCATACATTGTATATTCAGAAATATAAAAGAGTGTTAAAGTAAAGTTTTTCAAAAATTCTTACGTAATAATATTGTATTATTGAACTTTCAATACCGGCCAGATAATTACAGAAAATGAATAATTTTCCAGCAACGTCCAGAAGATGGAGGTGTAAAAGTACTAAATCACCCATCACGATTCTCAAGTCACCCCGTTTAACGGAGCAATAATTTTGCCATCACAAGTCTACGTCATTGGTCGAGATAAGGGCACGGTACATAATTCAGCGCTAAAGCCGGAGCTTTAAATTTTAGATTTCTCGAAGTCTATTTCTAAAAATAAAATTACAGCAGCATTAGACAATAGATTTCACCCCCTGCCTGAGTAAATATTTTTCTCCAGTAACGTTTTCCTGAATAACAACAGCTCGCGTCATAACTTGATATATTTAATTGCTGTGCAACAGGTTACATTTAACAAATATATCATTCTGGGTAAATGTTTGCTCATAAAGTTGGTTAATATCATTACCGAGGGTTGCTGTTTTGTAGTTATTTTTCATATTGAATAAAAAATATCTGTATGTTTCAATTGGAGTTTCCGGCGTTTATTTATCTGCCACACACTCATAAAAAATATTAGCTCATCTTGTAAAGCTACTCATGACGTTGCAAGCAACGTCACCAGCGAAAGAGAAAAGCGACGGTACTGTATCTTTACGAGTTAGGTCCTAAGTAGACCATCTTATCCACCCGCTTTACTCGTGGCACGTGGCCGATCGTTCCGGGGACAGAGTGGGTGGCAGCTCCGCTAGAATTAACAGGGTCGCCTCGGTCCGGGGGGTGAGTGCGCGTGTGTCGCGGAAGAGAGGCCGGCCGTAAAGTCGACCCCCACAAGTGTCCCAAATGCGCTTTCGCCATTATGTCAGACCACGCGGAATTAAAGCGTGGACCACGAAGGTACTAAAACCATGCTGGCTCTTTTTTCACATCGTGGACCTTCATTTTTATGGGCCATCTTTGAAGGAAGAAATGTTCGCCGAACCCGAATGATGTTTTTAAGTTTGTGCCGACGATTCTACGCCTCTGAATGTTAACAGGTAGAACAGCTAATTTCAGGCGTTAAATTTACAATGTCGTTGAAGATGCATCATTTTACTAGGTCATAAGCACGTGTGCAGGGTAAGCTTTAATTCCATCCTTTCTTTTTATGGTACTAGTCACAAAATACATTTTTTTCTTTCACTCCATGTGACATACTGTACGTTTTACGTTGAGAACTTACAAGCACACGTGTTTGCAACAAACATTAGTTCTACTGAACATGAATGTCCACATACAGTCCTGGCATATCATATTATATGCAACGTGTGTCTTACTTTATTTCTACTGTTACCAAAACTAACTTGTCAAATAGCTTGTAACGAAATAATTTACAAACATACAGAAAGGGTCAAATATTATTTACTAATATCACGGAGTCCCTTTTATATCCTGTAAGAAATTTTGTTAGTTTATTTTTTTAAGCGTCTTTTCTCGCGTTTATTTTCTCCGCCATGAAAGCTAAAGCATGAATATACGCAGTGAAATGGAAACGAGTGAACTGTGAGCAACTAAATTAGCATACGGAGGATGATGGGTTCGATTCTTAGCCCAAACATATTGATTTCAATTTTATATATATTTTTTCAACATCTCTCTAGCATAATGCGGGTATGCTTGCTAACTATAGGTACGGCCATGAATAGGGACAGGAAATTTTGGTGAAAAGATTTTTGCCCTACTTTGATTCAGTGCCTTACGTGCACACCTGCAGCTCAAATTCATGGCTATTAACAAGAGTCTTTTGTGCAGAGTCGTTATTCATTTGACTGTGCCAATCAGTATACGGATAACTGCGTCTGTGATTTGCGGGTTTAACCTCAAGACGCTGGGTGTTACGGCATCCAATCACTGGCCACAAAACCGAGATGCAGGTGCGCTCGTAAGGCACTGAAACAAAGTACTGCAAAAAAGCTTTTCGCGAAATTTCCTATCTCTAGCCATGAAGTTTTCGCGAAAAGAATTTTGCCCCAGTTTGCTTCAGTGCCATACGTGCTCATCTGCAGCTTTGCTTCATGGTTATTGGCAGCGTGTCTTTGTGAAGTGACGTCTCTTACTAGAATGTGCCAACCACAGTAAGGTTACTGCGACACCAAATGCACGTTATTTGCAGGTAGAATCCCAAGACACGTGACAGGTAAAACATCCAATCACTGAACATGAATCATAATTGTAGATGTGCACATACGGCACTGAAAAAAAACTAGGACAAAATTATTTTCGCGAAAAATTCATGGCTCTAACTATAGGCCATGACTGATTCCATTAAGTTTTTTGTCTGTCCTAGCCAAAAGTTCTGCTAGCTCTAATGACGTCGCTGTAGACGAGACACGGAGTTGTATTTGCCTATACATAATTATGCCAGTATAACGAAAACTCGCTCATTTAGGTATTCTCATGATTTTACCATTTTAATGTAAGAAAATCCTGTTTTACGATGATGAAATTTCTTACGTAATTCTTAATAAAATAACACAGAAACGAGAATTTATGTCATGAAAAATTACGCGGTAGGTTATCTTCGGAATATTTGAAGTCAAGCGAAGAGATTTTGGTCAGCACTTAACTTCTAGGGATTAAGCACTTGTGTGGGGTGACATGTGAGTATGGAGCAGCTCCGGAATTAAGAGATGGGAGAAATAGGAGATCTCATAGAAAACCCGCCAACCAGCGGCATCGTTCGGCAAGATTCCCACATGCAATCAGTAGATTTGTTAGAACGTGTGCTTTCAATACGGTGACCACGAACTATTGCAGAACGTGAGCGTAGGTATTTAGGCTTATTTATTGAATGTCCGTTCACTCATTACATGAATGTACCCCGGCCGTAAAATTATATTAATTATAACGTTTAGTCTATGCCCTGAAAAATTTATAAAATGTGTGAAACGATAGTGTTCGGACTAAATAATTATGGTTTTTTTTTTTTTGCATTCAAGATATCACGACTCCATACAGTCCTACAAAAGTTTCAGTTTAATGGACTACCCAGTCGACTGCCATTAATTGTAATCCTGGTTCGATTCCCATAGAATTCACTCCTTATTTTCACAACCGCTCTTAGCCATTATCCTGCTGATTTTCTCGGGGTTCTTCTTTTACCCTTCCCCTTCCATTTTGCAGTCCCACAATTCTCACTTCTTATATGCTCATCGACGCGTAAGAACTCTATTTTAAGCGCTGACTAAGTTTGTATCTTCCCACAACTCACCGAAGGCCATTCTGGAAATGTATTTTAGATAAGAAAAGCTTTGTTTTCACTGAGCTTGTGACCAATCTGAAGTAAAATTTAATAATACCTACTTAAACGATAGTAATAAAGTTCCGGTATCGTAAGCCGATACTATATACAATTTACAAAGGTGCTCTGAAAACAACATTAAAAATACTTGTTTCTATCTTAACTGAATTTGTTATCACGATAAAATAAAGTTGGTAATTTTACTCTTTAGTGTATTGGAATATTATCCAACCTTGTGCTGGAATCCTGGTCTCCAAACATGCGTGGAAATGTCCACCTGGTAGTGTATTCTCCACACAAATAACTCTGACATTTTTCTCGCGCGTTATGTAAAATTTCCATGTAGGGCCTGCGACTATATGTACTGAAAAATTACATTAACAGTTATGTAACTTTCCTCTACATGTATGGAGTAATTTTCCTTAACTTTTAGACTTTTAGTTAGCTCCCGTTACACGTGTAGTAAATTACATTTTCTTTTACAGCGTAATATCAAACAGATTAAGCGAGAATACAAGTGCATCATTTTTGCATCTTCAACATACCGGAATGTGTACTGTATGATCCTGCTGTCGTTTCGACTAGTTTAATACACTTAGAACTAAGTTGGCAAAGCTAACGCAGCTCTTATTGAACACGTATTAACGGTTTCTTTCGATTTTGAAAGGGGATTGGTCGGTACGGCATTACGGAAATGGCACCGCCAGATATCACCAAGTAAACATTTATATTACCGCCTTCCAAAAGCAAAATGAAATCGGCAGTTTGTCAGCTGTAATCTACGTGACAGCAAGATAGAGTACCGCTCCCTTAATTTCCGTCCATTAGCGTCAGATTGTGAGCCGCATTTACGGTAACCGGAAACGGAAATTTGTCAGTGGAAAATTTAATGGCGGGATGTGTGAGGCTTATTGCGTTATTGCTGGTATCAGTATAGTTACACATGCTTTAAAAGTTACAGACGCGCAAAATATTAAGCGCTAAGTTTGAATCGTAAAATGTTATGTGTCATTATACGCTTATACTTATTTATATCTACGAATTATACAAAATATTATTTTTGGACACCGTCAAAATATTATCTCTTGGGTTTTAATTTATATACTTATAGTTATTTGAAAAAGGCATTAGTAGGAATATACGCATATAAAATGAATGTATGTATTATTTAGCACATTTACTTTAACCCAAAAAATGAGCTTTCACTTCAGTAACAGAAACACACAAATATTTAATATTATCCAAGTATATTCGAAAGATATGCAGCTGTCTGGATTCATTTCACGCGAATATATGCGGGTAGTGATATAATTATGAATATGTATAATACAAGGAAAATACACATAAGATTTACATTTAGTAATTACTAAAAGTAAATTCTCTTAAATTTTAGTGTGTAGATTTTCAGAATATTAAAAATAATAGTTTCGTTTTAAATTGTGCAAAGAAAGTTTCAAGGATATGGTGGGCAGTATCACACTGATTGGAGTAATGATAAAATAACTCAAGACAAATGCATGCTGTGGATAAACTAACGGTTTAGTTACAATGAAGCTAACACCATTATGGATTTTGTGATATTAATATGTAACAACTATTAATTTCATGACTCCAATATAAAACCAAGATATTTTGTAAGGGATTTTTTAAAATGCATCTGAAATTTCTGTGAATAAACATGTGATTGAAGGGTTATTAAAAATATGTTAAATATAATAAATAATATTATTATATTTATTGTTTCATAGTTAGCTTGACATTAACACGAAATATTTAAAAGTGGTCTTTTTGCCGAAACGCACTCCGGTTAGCCATATTTATTCAATCATTACATTTTCTTGGCTTGTGGGTGTGAGCCACGTCTGGAGATTGTCTTGCGACGTTTCGGCAGTCGTTCCAGCTGCCGTCATCTGCAACGACTGCCGAAACGTCGCAAGACAATCTCCAGACGCGGCTCACACCCACAAGCCAAGAAAATGCAGACAACGGCCGCGAAAGCCTGCGATCTATTTTAGTTATTACACTTATTTTCATTTAAAAGTGCACAGGGACTCGGCTGACAGGGTAGGGAACGTATCTGTCATCGTCAACAGCGTAGGTGTGTCGTAGTTTAGTTACAAATATTGCGAAAACACAGTGATCTGGTAGAAATTGTACGTCGTAGTAGAACCACTGTCCAAGTTGCTCAATTGATTGCGATTGGTTATATGCTCATGCATGAACGTTAAAAATACTATTATTTTTAATATGGAACATAATTAAACTACCAAGACCAGAGACAATTAGCAATACTTATGAACGTAACTTAACAGGATGTACTGTAATAGAGAACTGTGGTCAGCTCTTAACAGTAGGTAAGTTGAACGTTGGTAAAGCTGACAAGAGGTAAACATGGAACAGGAGTGGAATAAAACGACGGAGGAACAGGAAGTGTACTGATAAAACTCATCGGCCAGCAGCAACGTCCGCCACGTTTCACACTTGCGATAATGGAACCCGGATCACCATGGCGGGAGGCGAGGTGTATAACCACTAACTACACAACCGCGAAACCCCACGGCAAGATGAAGAAATCCCTTATGATGGCGCACGTGCAATTTCACATACAATACGAGCTGGCCGCATGGCGAGACCTCAACTATCACCTACTTACGCTACTCCTGCGAATTTTATTACTCATACGCTGTGACCGTTTGATTTCCATTCGCGAGTTGAGATTTGCATGCACATTTTGCAGCGTTGTGCTCTGAAATATCTGTCAACCGTGTTGTCACATTTCCAACTCGGGATTTTTTTTTCGTTCACTTGTACACTGATTTTCAATGCAGATCAAAATTAAACCCACGTTGTCCAATAAGACGTACAGCTTTTAATTTAAAGACGTGTAAAACCACGCGTAATTATGCGCAGCTAATGGTGAATATTTTATTTTCCTTAAAGGTGTACGAAGATATTTCTGTCCCCGAAACATTTTCAACGTTGTTAGGCGTATAAATCTTAATATTGGTTGGCAGTAATTTTTTATACTTCAACCAAGAAGGAGAGGTACTATAAGTTTGACGGTTATGTCTGTCTATGGCTTCATAGCTCCCAATTAGATCGACCGATTTCAATGCTCTTTTATATATTAACAAATAATTGAATGCACTCATGATATTAACATAACTGAAGAAGTATTAAAGTTTAAAAAGCTACAAAATTCCTTGAAGTAAAATTGTGAAAAGACACATGACACATAAAACGATCCCTTAAAAAGAAAATAATAATTTCACATCATTATTGACCCTTAACTGCATTAGGATACCGATAATTAGAGACGATGATTTTTGGTGAAAAGATATCTGCCCCACTTTCTTCACTCTTTTTCGTGCACATCTGCAGCTCTGTCTCATGGTCAGTGATTGAGTGTTTTAAGCTTCACGAATCTTGAGGTTCTTCCCACAAATCACAG
Source organism: Medauroidea extradentata (assembly GCA_003012365.1). Classification (NCBI taxonomy): domain Eukaryota; kingdom Metazoa; phylum Arthropoda; class Insecta; order Phasmatodea; family Phasmatidae; genus Medauroidea; species Medauroidea extradentata. The sequence continues at coordinate 184,702 of PNEQ01013293.1, forward strand.
ACGTATAAATAATAACTTTCCTCTGATTGGTGAGGTCAAACGAGGGACGACTTGACACAAATACAAGGTGCCAATAATTGTGAAGCAGAGTTGCAGATGTGCATAAGCCATTGAAACAAAGTGGGGCAGAAACATTTTCACAAAATATCATTGGCCCTACGGATAATTAAACAAATTGGTACTTCAAATTAATGGAATTGAAAAAAAAATTGAACAAAGCAACAAGTCCAAATGCTCAACATGACATATCAATATAAATAATGTATTTAAATGTAAAGAATTGGGCGTATCCTTTGGGACTGTCACATATGTACATACAATATACGTAAGTTTTGTTTACTTAGTGAGCATTTAAGAGTAAACAATAATTTGAAGTTATTAAATTTTAATTTTTAAGGTAGGCCCCTTACAGATTAATTTGTGCACGATTTTTTTACGTATTTAATTTGAGTGTTGTTATGAAATTGTTTTAAATAGATACGAACGTCCTGTTAACTTATTTTTTACATGTAGCGGAAAGATACAAACTGAATGGAAATAAAATGTAGGATGTCTTTCAAATATGTTCAGTTTATCGCTAACCACATATAAGCGTACCCCATCTTCGCCAACACTGTGCTATTAATCGTATAATTTGACCACATACACTACAATTAATTTAGACATTTCCCTTTAATCAAACACCAAAGGACACCCGAATATCAGCAGCTAATCTCATCCTAGGTTGCGCACCAGATTTTTTGTTTGCGTGTTTGCCTGCTTTCTCATTTCCCGGGGGAAGGATTCTTTTGTAATCCGATTTGCTCCGCGCTTATGTACATAAAGCGTTGCCTGACTGCACGGCATTTGTTCACTGCTCGTGACGCTTGTGATTTCGGCACAGGAAAACCTTTTGGGAACAATACGCCATAAAAACATTAACCTGTAAATTAAAGCTGGTATACATGTTACGTAGCGAGACTATTATATGACCTTTTCTCTATCAAAGTGCACTTTATTGCTTATTGAAATCCTATAAATTTATTGATGTCCGTGTAATTTTTCGAGGAAATCGAATTATTAAGTACCAGCGAATTTTCTGCATATTATGTAGCTTATAATTCCTGAGCGCGGGAGAAATTTTTTTGAAGCACATTTAACTAATAATTTTATTTTTAATCGCTGTAATTAAACAAAACGTATTCTAGCGACGATAATACCTACACAAAATTAAAATGAATAAGAGTTATACTTGTATAACCTTAAACTTACCGTTCATAAATAATTTAAATTGAATTAAAAATTTTTCTAAATACTTTTTTATCGTTTGTAGTCGGTAGGAACAAATTATATGAATACCACGACATAATTAGCCCGAATAAAATGAATAACACAATGTAAACTAATAATCTCACATTTTTACTTCTCAACGATAATATATACCCATCGAAATAAATAAATACCAGAATCACAAAACGTTTATACTCTCGATTATTTGTTTCTTAATTTAATACTTATAGAGTCTTTACATATGCAAATTTTACCTTAATTTTACACACTTTTACTGTCATAACTTTTACAATTTGTTTTGAATAAATTTAAGCTGCCAATTTTTTATGTAGCTGCCAAATTTATATTACAGTAGCCTGATTATTTCGTGTTTGCCTCAAAGTCTTTAAATAATTTTTATTATTGTTTATTGACACTCTAATAGAAGTCAGTAATTCCCTGTTACGATTACTGCAATTTAAAAATTCAAAATTCCCGAATACTAACGTTTCGTTACTAGCGTTGGGTTATACCGTATCGCTGAAATAATAACGTATGTTCTTAACACTGTTTCCGAAAATTATAATACCAGCACTGAAAATGTAATATCAAGGGAACAACGACTATATAGCAATATGTTTTAGCCTTGATGTTTTCATACAATTCACTATTTATAGCTAATATTTTTAGTGAATTATTATTGTACAGGTATAATATTTTCTTCTTTATACAGTTAAGAAATATGTAATAATTTTAAATGAAAGGTTTTATGTAATAGAAGAGCCCGTACAGTACCTACCTTTACTTATATTAAGATTTAAACTTAAAATCACTCTACACAAATAATTAAAACTTACAATATCGCACCTCTGTTCGATGGTTACATAACTTGGCAGATTTTAAGGCATTGGCAAGGAGGAAGGGGAAAAAATGCAATGAGCTGGGAACTAACTTTGTTTTACTGTTGATAAAGTGAAATTTAAATAAGGACTACATTCAGAAATATGGAAGTTCTGTTTGAAATTTTTACAAAATATATCTTGTACATTAGGGTTCACTATATTCCTCTGTTCTACAGTATAATTTTTTTATTCGAATTATAGGCAAGAATTATTTCCATTTACCAGTTATTTTTCTAATAATTTACGCTGGCTATTTAATCGGTGTATTGGCTTTACTACAATAAATCTTTTTAAACTGTAAGTAGTATGTATCTTCATAAACAACATTACATTTTTTCCACCTACGAACAGCTATACGTTATTGCTGAAGGAATATTATTTATTTAATCCAAAGTCCTGATTAATTGTATATGAATAACATGTAAAAATCGAACTTTTAAGAAATATTCTTTTTAAAGTTTATAGTGTGTTAACGAATTTATTATTCGAACGCCATGAGTTACAGTGCGTTTATCAAACAAATTATAAGCATAATTATAAGTACTGTGAAACTTGACACAGGAAGCTGTATCTTGCAAGTGTCATGAGTCATTTTTACGCCTATTTTCCGAACTGAAATAAGTTTTTGATTACCATTCTTTCTGTGTGTGTGTGTTTGTGTTTGTCCCCTTAAATCAATTAATCTCTTGCGTCTAATTTTATCAAACTCGGTACATACATGGTACTTAGTAAGGTCGCCCGACATTCACGTGTTTTGATCGTGTCCAATACTTATTGTAAAAAAGGTATGTGATTAAAATATTTTGGTGCAATGTCGTGAGAAACCAGGCAGCAAACAGTTAATATTATCTAAGTAGATTTTGAAAGAGTAGCACGACACGAATAAATCAAGATTTTATGCAATATTTAGAAAATTACTGGACTGATTGTAATCAACTCTCATATTTGTAGTTTACCATTCGAACTCTGATTGTATTGGGGCTTATTATCGTAAGTAAGCAAGTTGTACGTTAGAATGGCATTAAATAAATAAAAATTTTAGTTTTATTTTAAGATCTACTGAATCGATAGTAACACAATTTTATATCTTAACACTTCATCATTCCAAATATGATTTAAGTTGGTAATTTTGTAGGTCTGCCATTTTGGTATCTCAAAAAAATACGTACATATTTTAATGAATATCTCGACTAAGACTGGAAAAATTGTAACCAAATTTAATATTTTGACAGTTCATCCTCCAGACTTACATTTAAGTAGTTCTTGTTGTAGGTTAATCATTATAGATTATAACGTGATTTGAATTATATTGTGTCATATCTCGAATAACATGTGACCGTTTGTAACATTTTCGGTAAATTTGCATCCACGTTCAGGATAATGGCCGTATTAGTTACGTCGGTAACTTATTGTTTGATCTTCGAAGGAACTGTGCAATGGGAGTGCATGATTAGATTTAGTTTCTTGGACATACTCCATTGCAAATGAATGACTGTCAAAGAAAACTAAACAAATAATAGAAAACCATAAATAAGCAGCGTATGCTTTAGTCAGCTAGATACATGAAATTCCAAAATTGAATCGGGTCAAATAAAACAAGGGACAAAACAGATAATAAATGAAAATAATAAAAAATAAAAATAAAAAACCTAGTAACATGCGACACAACGATGAGACGAAACAAAAAACACAGTAGATATCAGACACGAACAGAAAAAACAAAACGTCACAACGAAGAGACGAAACAAATTGCAGTAGATATCGGACACAAACAGAAAAGACAAACGACACAACGATGGGACGAAACAAAACACAGTAGTTTTCCAGACAGACAGTGTTACGACGTTTCAGGAACTGGAATCTGTTCCCGTCATCAGATAGACACACAGGATCCAGGAACACGACTGCGACAGATGAGTAGACCGCCGCCGTTTCCTCATGTGCCATCCGAGGCCGTGCTGTCGCGAGACCGAAAGCCGAAGCTTCCATAACTCGCTGGGTGTTTGTAAAATCAAATGCACCCCGACAGTCTAGTTTCAAATCATTGGAACGGCGGCGGGGCGCGTGTAACTGTTTTAGCTGGGCTCCGGACCCGTATTTAAGGCTGGAGAGGGGTTGTTGCCATTGATAAAATTACGTGTTTGTGTAAACGGCGGGGGAGTTAAGCTCCCCTCCAGCTAGGCTGGAGTGATGTAGTGTCGTGATGTCTGTATAGTGAGGTGAGTTTTGTCAGCAAGTGGCTAGCTAAACTCGTGGAGTAGTAGTGCGTGAGTCCCTACGACCATGAGAACCGCTCCAATCAATCCCAGCCTACTAACTGAAGATCAGGCCTGACACTCCCATGGTTATTTCATCGTGTATTCGTTTGTGACAAGAGGAGAGAAAACCCTTAATATTTGTTAATGAGCGCTGAGCTGTGAGATGTACATCGTCTCGACCTGAAACAGAGAACTATCAGGTCGATGTGTCGTTAACATGTTCCCTTAATATACACACTGTCCCAATAATACAGTTTTTTAAT